>MUZC01001016.1:86205-98419 GCA_002072015.1 Radix auricularia
GAGGTAGATGTAAATTTCTTAAAATTAATTAATTATTTATTATTTGACTTGAATTTTATGATTATTTACAAGCTAATTGGTTTTTGTATTGGATAAGATTAACTATTCTTGTTTATATTATGCAAAAGTTTTTAGTTTCTTCACATAAATGTTTATTTTTTACTTTTCTCAAAATAAACATTTTTAATGGATATGGAATTTTAGTTTTCATTTTTCTCAAAAAGTCTGTGGTCAAATGCTTTAAAATTTGGAATACTTGTTTAAATATGGTCTTAAAACAGAATGACAGAGCCATTTGGATTCAAAATGATCAGGAGGGGAAAAAAAAATTATCAAAGTTCACATTTCAATGAAAATGCTAAACAATTGCGGAGAAAAACAAGTAGGTCGCAAAAAAAAATTGCAAAAAAAAAGTTCTTTCCTTTTAGCTCAAGTCTCTCTGTAATTCCATTTGACACTCTTATGGCTATTTGAAAACAAAAGGTCAGGCCAGTACCTGATGTAACTTTTATATAAAATGCTTCCTCCTGCACCATGATTTTTCATCCTGGACCCCCCTTTTTGCTCCGCTGGAGTGAATTTTTAGGAAATTATTTAATTTTTACCCCTAATAAGGTTTATTTAAGTCCATATACATCATATAAAAACATTAAACACGTTAAAATGTTAATACTTTAGAAAATTTAATTTAGGGTAGTTGACCCCCTTAAAATCAAGTTTTCTACTATGAGATTTTAATACACAGTTTTAATAGTATTGAATGCCTGTGATTCCAGTACAAGTGTTTAAAAACTAATTTTACTTTGGAAATCTTAAGTGAAAGCTCTAGAAACTTGTAAGAACCTATTATTCCTCAGAATACAGTCTGCTTTGATGTCTAGCAAACAAATCAGAAGGAAATTAAAAATGATTCTTTTTTAATTTCAGAGAGAAGGGGCTAAACTCCTTAGGACAATAGGCAAACAGAGGAGTTCTCTTGATGTACTGGCTGGCAGTGTTATTGCTTCCAGTTGGCCAACAGATGGAACATCTAGCTGGACATTGGATACAGATTGTGCTCAGTTGAATGCAAAGTCTCTATTAACATTAGTTAAGTGGTTGCAAGTAAGTACATCGAGGTCTTATTATGATAATTATTATGACACATGATATGGAAATTGCCACACAAAAAATTATCCAGGACATCGTGTTCATAATTTAGTGACATAATAGTATTTTTATTTATTTTATTGTTGCTGTTGCTATCCTAACTTTGAAATTTATTACAGGCTGACCCCAAATTGTTGAGCTCATTGACAACACAGATTGCTCAAATAGGTTTGAATAATGATTCAGTCTCTCCATCTTCCCTTGTATCTCATCTGAGCAGTCTCCTAGACCTAGAGAAAATTGCTGTCACCTTGGGTCAAGCTAGTCTTCTTGAATCTGGTAACTTTTTTTATCCAGAGATTATTACCTTTTTAAACACTTGTAACAATTTTAGTCATTGTTATAATAATAATATTTCTGAGAATTATCATGTTGTGGTTAAAATATGTATGGCCTGACGGAAAATATTGATCTTCTAATTTTTTCTAAAGTTAAAAAAATTTAATTGAATTAAGAAAAAATAAATCATTTAAGGGTCTATATACACATACTTTCTCGAATTATTATTATGTAAATATCTTCATTATGAATTATGTATGATTGTTTTCTCAAGGCACATCCATCGGAGATAATGCAATGTTGCCAGACACAGAAGGTATTATTGGCCGTTTGCTTCATCTTAGCAGTGTTCAGAGCCCCATTCTAGCAAAGTCCTGGTTTACACTGGCTGGGTGGTGTTACAAGTGGGGACGAAAAGCTGTGGATAATGCCAGGTGTGCTAAATATAATATTACCTTATCTTCTTATCTTAGATATACAGACGCTCCTTCTATGCAGAAGATAATTGCGTCCACAGACCATGAGAGATGATCTGTTGGCAAGTGATGTAGCGGTCACAGGCCACGGCTATAGGGGTTCCACACATTACCCCAGCCGCCTAACTATTGTCTAGTTAGGTACCCATTCGGAGCTGGGTGACTCGGGGACTCCTCAGGCCCCGAGAACAAATCCTCACCTTCGTGTGGATTCGAACTCGTGACCATCGGTATGACAGTCGAGAGCGCTACCTCTCGACCACCACGTCCCATTTACCATTTTAAATCTTACAGTGGTCAGTTATTTAGTTTTTGATCAATTATGGCTAGTATACCATCACCTCTTTCCTTTGATATAAGTTTAATTTATTTTTAGTTGGGGTTAGCCAGATATCTGGCCTGCAAACACTCAGTACAACACTGTTCGCTTGATACACACTACACAGTTTGTTGAACTTCATTCAATTCATTGCAGAATGTTCATTGTTGACGTTGACCATGTCACAGCCTGTCATTGTAGATAGAAGATACTCTATATTTTAGATAATAAATATTTTAATAAATAGTATTACAATAAATAGAAAGTAGTAAAGTACACTTAAATGTGGAGATATCCGAATCCGGAAAATATTAGGGCTAAACTATCTGGATCCAGCAAATAGTAAAAACCAAATCTGGCCAACCCCTAATTTTTAGTAATTTTAAATGCTCTTCAACAAAGAAGTTGACTTAGAAATGGACAAGAAATGCATTCAAGAAAAATAAATAATAAAGATATTTTTAAAATTCCATAAGCATAATTATTTTGAATTATATAATTTAAGTACTGATCATATCATTTGGTAATATGAACAAATTTGATTGAACAATATGTTACCTATATACTATAATTTGAATTTAAGACTTAAAAATAAACAAAAAGATTTTTATTTTCATGAATTTTGTCATTGAAATAAATTCTCTACAGCAATGGCTATGTCAAGCTGACTGAGGATGAAGAGGCACAGGTGCTCAACATCTTACCCAAGGTTTGAGTTTCAAATGAATTTATCACAGAAGCTAACCTGACAACAATCTTTTAGTTTAACCATTTAGTTACTTAGAACTTCTCACTTACATATTTCAAATATAAAGTCTATATAATAGGGAACTTTTTTTTTGCATCTTAATTAATTTAAATAACCTTTCTAAATTTTAACCAGGGAACTTCAAAGGAAGAAAAAGAAAAAGTTCTGTCTGTATTGAGTCAGATTCATAACATGGAATCTAGTGAGGAGGATATCATTGATGAGGACCAGGTCAGTAGCACAGTTTTACTATTTTTTCAAGTTTTCAGTATAAACTGAGTCAAATATTTCACTCTTAATTTAGAGAGAAAAAAAAACAATAGCTATTGGAACCATTTTTTAACAAATTTAAGAACTCTAATATCTTATTCTGTCTTGGTGATTAATTAAGATTTAAAATGATTAGATTCAAAGACAAAAACATACAAATCTGGCTCCTTTTTTAGAGCATGTATGATGATGGAACAGAAACCACAAGGAAACAACTGCTTGCCTGCTCACTATCATTGGCTGGGGCTCCTGACTTGTGTGTTGAAAAACTGCTGGTAGTTTGGAGAGGTGTGGTCAAAAGGGTTTACCACTATTACCAGCTGTCTGCTAAAGCTTATTTCACTTATCTCCATGTCAATGGGCTGGTAAGATCAGTTTTTATCTACATTAATGTGCTTTCATTTTATTGAAATAGTAAACAATTAAATATTCCTATATTTTAAATGAATGATTTAAAATGTATTTCTATTGATTTTCAAATATTTTTAACGCAGTTTCCTTATGGGAAAAATTGTGTTTATATATTTGAAATATCTGGCCTGTTTGTTTGAGCTTTGAATAGCAACTCCTCCTGAACCATACCAGATGGTCTTTTGCAAATATGTTATGGAGCTCCCAAGGATGTGCATGTGGCAAAAAATACCGAAAAAGTTTTCTGAATTTCCTGGAAAATCAACAACAACAAAAAAAAGAAAAAAATATCAGTATTTTGTCAATTTTTAGGCAACCATAACAGCTATTGGGTTGAAACAAATGCCAAATGATAGCTGATAATATTTAGAACAATGTAGGGAAGGAATTTTTTTAAAATTTCCTTTTCGATGACACGCATAATTGTAGCAGTAATTTGTAGATGTCAATTGTTTTGTTTAATTTCAGAATTATTGATTTGAAATGACTTTATGGCGCATTTTTTCCCATGGGAAATCTATAATGATTTCCCTTGAATAAAAAAAGTCTCAAAATTCTTTATTGGAAATTACATTTAAATACTCATTCGAGTTTTTATTACTTGTTTTTATTCATGGATATTACTTATTCATTGAATTGTTTTGTTTTTTTGCATAGAGCGACAATGTTGACAACAAGGGTGGCAACATTATTTCAACTTTAAGGTTGCTGCGACTCTTGGTCAAACATGCCTCTGAACTCAGAGAGGTCTTAGAGACAGGCCTTTCACAGACTCCAACATCACCATGGAAAGGTATGTTTTAAAAAATAAAAAATAATAGGCTTATTTTAGGAATCTAACCACACCTATAAGATTGTTAATATTGTTACTCTAAAGATTATTTAGAAAAAAATACTGATAATTATTACAACTTTGAAAATTAATTTATTTTCTCCAGGAATAATTCCTCAGTTGTTCTCACGTCTGAGCCACCCAGAAAGTTATGTAAGGCAAAGTATATCTGAATTGCTGTGTCGTATAGCTTCAGATTCACCACATCTCATTGTCTATCCAGCTGTTGTTGGAAGCTCTTCAAAAATCCAAGTTAAACTACCAGTACAGAAAGGTATATGTTTTAGTAATTATAAAGGTTAAATGCTTGGCTACTAAGTAATTCTACCTAGTCAAATACTAATGTATTTAAATTTCACATCAAAACATGAAATGAATTTTAAATACATTTTCATACTTATCTTGTTGGAAGTTAGTGGTAAAAAAAGAAATGGGATGGCACTTATTATAATATGCACATTATTATGATAAAGGGATTTTTTCTCAGGATTTCTGAAACCATTCTTGTCACAAGAAGAGTGTCAGGAAGAGGATGACTTGGTTCCTGAGATAGAAGATCCTATTTGTGTTGTAGAAGATGAGGAAATGGATGAAGGCTCTAGCCCTGAGCTTCAGGCTTGTCTGTCTTCAATTGTTGAAACTTTGTCAAAACTTAACCCACAGTAAGCAGACTCTTTACATCAGAAAAATGATTATACAAAAGCAGTATAAAAATGCTTATGTTTATAATCAAAATCAAGGTCTCAAAACCTTTTAAAATAGGAAAGAAATTATAAGATTGAATGATGTTTGAACAGGAAAGATTTAGAAAGAAAAAGTGCTCTTTTGAAGGGAGAGGAATGGTTAATCTTTAAGAATATTCATATAAAAATAAAATATTTCCTTTAGAATGATTGCTGAGGTGCAGCTAATGGTCCAGGAGTTGCGTCGTATCACACTGCTGTGGGAAGAGCTGTGGCTGGGGACACTAAACCAGCACCAAGCTGATGTCCAAAAGAGGCTGGCCCAACTTGACGCAGAAATCAAACGAGTGGAAGCCAATAAGTCTTTATCAAAAGCCATGAAAACAACTGTTATCAAAGAGAAACATAGGACCATAATGAAGCCAGTAAGATCCATGTCAAAGGGAATGGTGCTAATGGTTCAAAAACACAGTTATATGGTGGGGGTGGGACATTTTATAAGCTTTTAAAATGTGATTTATTTTACTGAAAGAAACTAAATCCCAGCTTTGTGTGTTGACATAAACTTTTATCTCCTTTAAATATGAGAGTGAGAAATCATTTTTAAAAATCTACTCATTAAAATTGAAATTTTAGTAAAAATCTCTCTCATGCTTTATAGAATAAAGGACTTTTTTCAAATTAATATTTAAAAAAACTACCAAAGTTTTGAACCTTATTTGCAATATTTTTTCCTTTCAAGACATTGTACACGATGGAGCATCTCAATGAGATTACATCACAGCCAGCACAGACACCACAAGAAAAAAGTTTTCAGTTTTCTTATGGTAAACAAATTAATGCAGCTTTGCAGAGACTTCGTGAGCCTCCAGATCCCTCAAATCCTCAGGATACCTGGAGTTTATTCAAATGTGTAAGTTTCAATGTTGATCTAGTGACTTAGGGGAAATAAAACTTTGAATTAAGTGTTTTAAAAAAAAAAAACAAATTACAGTTTTTAAGAATTAATAAATATTTCCAACAAAATAGATACAAAAATCTGCATTGTTCTAATTTATTTTTATATTTATATTCATTGAATTAAAATCACTGTGATCTCTAATAATTGTTTATAACAGAAACTCAAATTCTCATTGCCAGATATAGTGGAGTTTGTTTCTTTCAAATTTCTGAAAAGAATTATAAAGTGATGCAGCACTAAAAATTGGCTGTTCTTAGTTTTAAGTTGATCACATGGATTATGTTTATTTTACAGATCCATCACAGTCTTCAGCAACGTGCACAGAAAAGAAACAGTTTGCAGCTAAAGATGGAAGACATCAGTCCAAAACTTAGTGCCTTAACTAATTCTGTCATTCCTATGCCTGGCTTGACTTCAGCTGGAAAGGTATGTACACTGAACTCATTAGTGCATAGAGAAAAAAAATATTTTTGATTCTGTAAAATTTATATATTGGTCCTTATAATTCTATGAATATTTTTTCCAGATTATAACAATAGCTGCTGTGCACAGTACAACCCAGATTTTACCAACCAAAACTAAGCCAAAGAAGCTCATCTTTGTTGGCTCTGATGGAAAAAAGTCAGTTTCTATTTTCATTGATAGCTGTTTTGTTTCTGAAGCATTTAAGTAATTACAATTTTTAATATGCAAAAATATCACTCTTCATTTTATCAGAATTGTTGACTAAATTTATGTTTAAAACAATGTTTTTAATTTATTTTAGACACCCCTATCTGTTTAAAGGACTTGAAGATTTACACCTGGATGAACGTATTATGCAGTTCCTATCAATTGTCAACACTATGTTTACACACCACAAAAGGTATAGTGGATAGATATTGCTGATTAATATAAATAAAAATTTGTTTTTGACAACGAAAAATACTTAAATGTTGTATTAGTTTGTCATAATGTAAGAAATAGGCAACTATTATTTTTGTTACTATATCTTTAAAAAAAATTTATTTCAGGGGCTATGAAAGCAGACATTTGTACAGAGCGAGACACTACTCTGTGACACCTCTTGGCCCCCGATCGGGTCTGATTCAGTGGGTGGAAGGAGCCACGGCCTTGTTCAGTTTGTACAAAAAATGGCAGCAGCGTGAAGCATTGGCTCAAGCCCTCAAGCCTATAAACAATGCAAACGCTGTTCAACCAGTTATACCAAATATTCCCAGACCAAGTGAAGTTTTCTTTAATAAACTTACTCCAGCTCTCAAAGAAAAGGTTAGACATTATATTTCATTTAAAAAATAAAATAATTGACTGTAATATAACAAATGTTAATTAATTTGGTAGTAAAAATGTAGATGCTTTTGCACTGATTTTTACATTGTCCTTGTTAATGTTGTTAAGACTGTTTTTGAGGACTGGTTAGCCATTTTAAAAAAAACAGTAAAATGTCCTTTAACAGTAGACAGAAATTAATTTTTTACAGTCGCTTATGTGTTAGTTCTTGTGCACTGCCCTGCTTCTTAATTGTCAACAACCTTACTGTAATTGAGATAAAACTACCTCGACTTTTGAGACTTTCATGGGTTAAATGCCCAAAAATGGGAAAACATAGTGTATTGAAATTTGATAGTTGCAGGCCTGCCAACCCTCCCGATTTTTTCGGGAGTATACGGATTTTTTACCCATGCTTACGAAATCCCAATAAGACCATTAATCTCCCGATTTTCCGAAAAAAAAAAAAATTCACCATGAAAAATCCGAATGCGAAAAAATTATAAAAAGAAAAAGCCCAAAAAATAATAAGACGCGTGGCAAGATAGGAACTGCTTGATTTATTTGATGACTTCCTGTTTTTTCTCCCGCACTTCCGTTATTTAAAGGAACCGCTGTTAAAGTTATTGTTTTTAAAAAGAAAAAAAAATTGATATTCTAGCATCCATCCGTTTATTGGACTTAAAAATAATTCATTGTGTGGTGCCAATTTCAAAGAGGAAGCTTAACGTGACAACATGGATACATTTTTTAAAAGATCTGCCGTGGCAACAAATGAGGTCGAATCTGACAATGCTGAAACTCCAACCAAAAAAAACAAACGTTATGCTCAACGTTTTAGAAAGGAATATACTGAGAAGCATTCGTTTCTTAGATCATCATCCCGTGGGGAAACATTTGCATTTTGCAATCTTTGCCAAACCCACTTAAGCATAGAAAGGGGTGGTTATAATGATATTCAAAAACATATAACTACTAAGAAACATGCAGCTAACAGCATTGACAGTGAAACTACAAACTAATGCACTTTTGGAAAAGCTGAATGAGAAGTCAAGAAAAGTGGTTGTAGAGCACCTAAAGTCTTTCTATGTTGTAGCTCTCAAGTATATGAAAGAGAAATTTCCACTATCTGACCCACTCTACCAGCATGCCAAAGTGTTAAATATGAATTGGAGAGATAGTGGTACCTTTGCTGACCTTCAAATTTTTTAAAAAGAAAATTCCAATGATTTGTTCACTGGACTCCTATGAGGAACAAATCAGGAAGTACCAGATTATGGACCTACCAAAGGAAGTGGTTACCTCAACCAGGGTGGATGAACAATGGCACTTCCTGAAAAACTTTAAAAATCCAATAACAGACCAAGTGGAGTTAAAGGATTTGGCTACCGCCATGCTTGCAGTGTGCTGCATTCCCCACAGCAATGCAGGTGCCGAAAGAATTTTTTCTATTGTCAAGAAAAACTATACAGAGTCAAGGGCCTCTATGAAAGTGGAGACTCTGTCACTGTCTAATTTGTTGGTCACCAAAGTTACTAATTGCCATGGCAACTTACATATGTCCAAAGAGTTGTTGGGCAAATGTAAAAAGGCCACAAGAGAAATGTTGTCAAACTGAACACATGCAAGTTGTGTACATATGTAAATAATGATTATTCTATTCCTTGCATATGTATATATGTACATTTGTACATTTGTAATGATGTTAATATTCATTCTGTGGACTATTACATGAAAATGAAGGTAAATGATTATTTCTTTAACTTTTAATTATTTAACTATTGATAATTAAGTGTATAGATTTAGACCACGGCGCTAATGACTTGCGATCCCGACTTGCGCGCGCACCATCTACAGATTTTTTTGGGGGGCAAGTTGGCAGGTCTGTAGTTGTTTTAAGTTCTGACTAATTTGAGGCTCCAAAAATGAATTCTGTGCTAATACAGACTAGTTAAATTTACAGTTAACCAGTCCAGATAAACAAGAACTGTAAGGATTTTATAATTTAGAACTGGTTACCTGTAGTCTCAATGATCCTTTCCATGTCAATAATATCACATATTTGTATCGCGCTCACAGGGTATTGATAATGTTGACAACAGAAAAGAGTGGCCTTTGAGTGTGCTTCGTAAAGTTCTAGATGACCTAATGGATGAAACACCAGATGACCTGTTATCCAAGTATGCCCTTATAAAATTTTTAACAACTATTAACTCTTAAAGTGCTAGAAGGTTTTCAATAAACTTCCGCCTCAGTCCCATAAGGATTTCCCGTATTACGATCAACCGATTATGAAATTAAAAAATTTGCGTAAAATCCATTTATAATCTTATTGTCATACTGACTTCATTTTTAAGGCTAAGAATGGCTATTTTACGCATCCAAAAGACCGTACTGAGTTTGAAACAATATTTACCTGTAGTTTATTAATATTATTTTAGTAATAAAGTATAACGAAAACGTATCTTCGAAAAAAAAACTGTTAAAACTACCGAAAAACATCGCGAATCGAGCGATAACACTAGTGCCGGCAACGGCCGCCATTGCCGGAAGTCAAATACATCGTTTTTCAAGCATTGAAGAGTTTTTACTTTCCGAGATCTCATTTCTTACGAGATTTGTATCTAGGGACGCATTACGACGCTTTAGGGATAGCGGGAAGAGACGCATTACGACGCTTTGCGACTTTAAGAGTTAAACCTATATAAACTCACAGGTCAACTAATTACACAATTGTTTTATATTATTAAGTAAGATCTTTAGAAATGTTTTTGTTTTTCTGCAGAGAAATGTGGTGCTGCAGCTCAGGAGCTGGAGAATGGTGGCAGGTGACCCAGTCTTATGCCAGGTCAACAGCTGTCATGTCCATGATTGGGTACATCATTGGCTTGGGGGACAGACATCTAGACAATGTTTTGGTGGATCTTGCTACTGGGGAGGTATACTGTTTGGGCTTAGTTAATAATGGTTGAAAACTATAATTTTACCTCTTGTTTATGATATTAGTATAATCACAATATGTAAATATTATATAACCGACTTGAGTTATTTTGAATATGAATAGAATAAACACCAAAAAACATTTAAAAAATAAAGTGAACATTTGTTAACTGATCACAAAGCTGAAAGCATTATTTTTCTGCCTTCTCCATTCATCTAGGTGGTCCACATTGATTACAATGTTTGTTTTGAGAAAGGCAAGGGTTTGAGGGTACCTGAAAAGGTTCCATTCAGAATGACAGCAAATATAGAGACAGCTTTGGGACTTACTGGAGTTGAAGTGAGTTTAAAATAAAAATCATTTAAAAAGCAAAAAATTCTATATTTTATATTGTAAACGATGAATGCATCATTTTATATAAAGTAAGAATTTATAAATGCTTGAAAACTTAAAAATTTCATATTCATCTTTTAAGGGCACGTTTAGAGTTTCCTCTGAACATGTGATGAAAACAATGAGAAAAGGGAGAGAGTCTCTCTTGACCCTTCTTGAGGCTTTTGTCTATGACCCTTTGGTTGATTGGACCACTGGAGGGGACGGTGGCTATACCGGGGCATTTTATGGAGGAGAAATGGCTCAAGCTGGTGGACCAGGAGGTGACATCAGGCAGAGCAAACAACAGATGGAACGTGACATTACCACAAGCATGTTCTCTATTCGCCTCACAGAAATGGAATCAGCATGGGCTAAAAACAAGTACGTCACTTTGCCATTAGTAAAATGCTATGGAAATAGTTTTGGTAATTTTTAACTTTTATATCCATCTCTAATTGCTATTTTAAGAAATTTGCATGTAATTTTTGTCGCCTTCTTCTGACTTCTTGAAATTATGTATACCTATGCACATGTAATTGTTTTAATAGGCTGATATTAAAGGATATGCCTTAATGTTATTTGCAGGTCTGACTTGGTTTCAAGTCTGCCAGTTTTGGCATCAGGTGTTCAGGAGTGGATGAAAACCTCTGACAAACTGGAGGAGGCAGCAGCAGGTGTGGAGGACCTGCATGTCATTCAGCAGACTTTGTTGGATGCCCAGAGTGATCCTCATCACAGCATATCAACACTTTCTGACAGGTGAGCTATCACAGGAATAGGTAGTGTGATTTTATCAACACTTTCTGACAGGTGAGCTATCACGGGAATAGGTAGTGTGATTCTATCAACACTTTCTGATAGGTGAGCTATCACGAGAATAGGTAGTGTGATTCTATTTCATGGTCACATGGAATCCAAGTTGAACAAAAATTGTTTTTTAGGAGATATTAACTAGTTAAGATCCTTTTTCATATTATCAGATGAGGCCATGTTTTGTCTAAGTCAACATCAATTGAAAAATTATATTCCCCTTTGAAAGGAATGTTAATATATTAACGGAAATTATTCTTTATATACAGGATATTATTTAATTAGCCCCATTTAAATTTCAGGAATTTGTTTTGTAATCAACACAAAAATAAAGCCCATGGTTGAATTTGGGGAAATATTAATTAAATTAGATTTCTGTTGATTGTCATGTTGAAAAAACTTGTCCCTATGCCTTGAATTTTCCAACTCACTGGCAGATGTATTTGTAGCTGTTGGAAAAGATAGAGAAAATACCATAGGGCTACCACTAGGATAAGTAATTGTTTTAGCAATGTAGGATATTGACTAAGGTTGTTAAGACCGCTCTTTTTTGAGGACCGGCTAACCATTCAAAAAAAGACAGGTTAACCGCTCGTCCTTATATCCCTAATATTTTGAGAACTAACAAGAGAATGTTGTCGCCTCGCGTCGTCTGATGGTATCAAAGCCCGCTTCCCCCCCCCCCCCCCCC
>MUZC01001016.1:98508-127316 GCA_002072015.1 Radix auricularia
AAAATTAACTAAACAGTGATGGTTAATTGTCTTTTTTATATTTTATTTTGAGGACTCGTAGTTCACCGGTCTAAATAAGAGGACAGGTTCAATCGTTCGTTAAAATTAGCGAAGTATTTTTCATTAGTTTCAAAAACCAACGCCTCGCCCCATCCGTTGTGGGTCTAAATAATAGGACAGGTTCAATCGTTGGTTAAAGTTAGCGAGGTATTTTTCATTACTTTCAAAAACCAACGCCTCGCCCCGTCCGTTTTCACGTCATGTTTACCTCTCTTGTGTGTGATGCCGGTCAACTCGCGTATAAAAAAGAATATAATAAAATTATAAAGCTACGGAGTAAACAATGATGATAAAATGGAATTTATTTTTTTTTAAAACATATTATTTTTCAATCGTCAACTCGCCAGAATAATTGAATTTTGCAATTCACACGTTCACCCTCCCCATCTTTTTCTGTTCAAATAGGGTTTGAGCTTCACTCGGCGTACTATTAATGTGGTAAACAAATGCCTTTGATAGGCAGGAAAACTGTCACTAAAAGACCGAACTCGAATTTGTGGGCCGATTAATCGCCCGGTATCTTTGCTACGTCTTTCAAATACCTCTCGTAATATAGGTACATGAACTTCACTAAGCGGCGTGCGCCAATACGTTTTTTGAATGCCTGAAATGGACTATAAATTGGTGATCAGAAAATGCGGATAGGTCACGGGGTCATATGCTTTTATAGCTTTCTTTGTCTTTATAAGAAACAGACTATAATAAATATAAATAGAAACAGCCTCGGCCTTGACCGTTGTTGACATCAAACACGCACTGTTAGTAACTAGTACTATTAGTTGTGAACTTCAGTGAAGCAAAGCTATAACGCGTCATATACGCACGCTTACAGCTTGGAGACTGAAGGTTTGATTAGTTTGAATGCCAACCTAGGCTACTTGTCAGCTGGATCGTGGTATCGCTTTTACTCACCGTGACAAATCGAGAGGGGGAGGCGCGTTACTGCTTGTGTTGTTGTTTTTTTCACTACGTTACTGCTAGTGTGTTTTTTTTTTGATGTTGTTGTTGTTTTCTTTTCGGTTACGCGGTCCTGAATAAAGATGACCGATCCTCATCTGAGGACTGGTTAACTGCTTAACCGGTTAGCCGGTTAACCTCTAACAAGCTTAATATTGACCTTTTCACTAACTTTTCCTTCTTCCAGATATTCAGATTACATGGTGCTCAAAGCAACCCAAGATCAAGTTATGGCTTCTGTTGGTGACAAAATCAATGAATACAGCAATTTTCACAAGATTCATGTTGTACGTTCATAAAGTTGTATAAAATGTCAGATGTTTAACTTATTGGTTGTTAGGTCATAAATTAAATTGACTCCCAGATTTTATGGCAGCTAAATTCTGATATAATATACAACAGAAACCACGAGATAAGAGAAAAGGAAAGGAAATTAAATCAAACTATTAAAAAAGATGCTTTGAAATTTATTATTCATTTTCACACAAACATTTTAGGAACAATATAACAGATTAGAGAAGAAGAAGTTAAGTAAGTAATCTCTCAAAAGTTATTAACTTATCAATTACAGATGTCTCTGGAAAAACTACAAAGTTCATCTTTCCAAGCAATGTGTGCAGATGTCTCTTCTCCTCTTGACCTGGGCGCACCTAGCTTTGCTGCAGCATCATCTTTCTTACAAAGTGCAGGACAATCCCAAATAATATCACAGGTGTGTTTCTGTTGATTTTTTTTACACAGAAATAGATCTGACCATAAAATAAAATTATACAATAAAATAAACTGACAGTCTAAATTGAAAAAAATGAATTGTTACCCTTGTTATTATTACCCTAATATTGCGTTATCAAAGTTGATTCATTGATGAGCTAAAGCAGCAAACATGCTAAATTAATTTTTTTTTAAAAATTAATTAACATTTTTAAATTCTTAGCTTTGAATCAAGGAAACCAATTGAATTTTTACCCCAGATTTTTAGGATTCCTTTGATATACTCTGTTTGAGAAATGTGTATTTAAAAACTTTTATTTCATAGTCATACCTTAAATGTTTGGGGGGTTTTTTTAGTGCATAATTTTGAATCATGTTGTATCACAGTGTGAGCAATTGGAAACTGAAATGTTGACATTACTGGACCAGAAAAGAGCTCTCCTTCACAATGTGGTGAAAATACTACACACTTACAACACTGTCATATCACAGGTAGTTCTAATAATTTGTCAAGTTTTATTTAATGTGTAAGTTAATTTTAAATTTACAAAATATCATGGGGCTTTCAACTATTGTCTTAAAATTCTCCTCAACTAATTTTTTACCTCTTTTCCAGTTTGGTTCTGTGTTTGCCAAGGACAACCGAACTTACAGATTCTTAGGATGGCTTCAGGAACTCATTGGTGATTTCACATCAAACAAGTCAGTGTTAAATACATTACTTGACTATTAATGATTTTACATGAAACAAGTCAGTGTTAAATACATTAATTGACTATCAATGACTTCACATCAAACAAGTCAGTGTTAATTAAATACAATACTTTACTATCAGTAATTTTACATCAAACAAGTCAGTGTTAAATTCATTCCTTGACTGTTTAACTCTTAATGTGCCATAATGTTTTTGGAAAACTTCCGCCCCAGTCCCGTAAGAATTTACCGAATTGCGATCAACTGGTTATGAAATTTTAAAAATGGCTAAAAATGTATCTAGAATTTTATTGTCATACTGACTTCATCTTTTAAGATAAGAATGGTTATTTAACGTATCCAAAAGACAGTCTTGAGTTTAAAACTATTTTTACCTGTAGTTAAGTACTATTATTTTTACAAAAAGTATAGCAAAATCACATCTTCAAAAAACAAAACGTAAAAACTGCCACGAAACTGTGCGAACCGGGCGTAAACACGAGAGAGCACTATCTAGGCGCGCATTATAGCGCTATGGTAAAAAGGTAAATCCCACATTATCGCTCTTTGGCGCATTAAGAGATAAATCTCTCTACCACCACAGCCTATAAATTTAAGTGAAAAAAATTGTTCTCATATGTTGAGGAAATTCTAAAATGATCAGATGATATTTCAATATTCAACGTTGTAGGTGTGAAGACATCATGTCACAGCACCATGACCTGTACAGCCCCAGTCCTACTTCTCAGATCAGCAAAGCACAGAATGTCTTCAACATTGAATCCAAGCTTCAAAATCTCTTGACTGACACCAATGCTAAACTAATCAAAGTAATCAACTTTTTATTTCACTTTTTTTTATCTTTAACTTTATGTTTTGATAATGTAGCATCGAAAGTCTTGAATGTGTCTAATTGTCTATTAATCTCCTCCTCCTCTCCCCCCCAGTTGATGGATCGTAGAGCACAAGAAACCAATGAAACAATAACACTGGAAGGACAAATTCAAGAGGCTGATGAAACTATTCGAATCTTTGTCCATGGTAAGATTTCAATGTGCATCCATAACAGTCCTTAAGACATAAATAAAGGTCTAAGGGGCCATCCATACAATAGGATATTCTATTTTCAGATTACGGTTTCCCTTTGACTCCCCCACCCCATCCCATTTAATCTCTCAACCCTGTCACAAAATACAGTCACGACCCCTCCCCCCACAAGTATGTCACTGTTAGGACACCAAAATTTAACAACCAATTATCACACACTTTTGCTATTTAACTATAAAATCCTTAAAGGTAAAATATTCTGTCAGAATACAATTCACACAGTGGAAAGTTGAACACATATGATTAAGATAATTAAGTTAGTCATCGACACCATTGATTTAATCTGCACTCTTTGTTAGCCCCCTCCAAAACATACAGCTTTTTAAACATTGGGGTAGTCACAGTTAGTTTAATGTTTTACTGGTAAATGTGGATAAAGCTGAGCCAAATTATAATTTGCTTTAGATTGATGTCAAAAACTTTATTTTAAATTTGGCATGACACCATATAAATCTTTGAGACGTTTTTCTCTTGGGAAGATCTATATTAACTAAGAAAGGAGATAAAAGTGTATCCATGAAATTTCTGACTTTACTTTCTAATTCTAAGTCATTTAAAACAATTGTACATTTATGGACAAGTTTTATATATATATATATCTTCATCAAAAGAAAATGGCCTGGAAGGAGAAAGAAGTTTAATGTCTGTTATTGTATCAGCTCTGTACACTCTCAACAAAAGATATCTGCTTATGGAGGGAGCTGCGGCAGGTAAGTGACACTTTGTGTACAGATTAGCTGGATTTTGGTACTACAGAATGCCTATCATATATTGGACAAGACTGATGTTAAAGTTTCATAGAGTTCATTTCTAAATATAGCACAGTCAACTTGTATGAAGTCCATCCCGGTATTTTCACCATGTTAGCTAAAAGTGTCTACATATTTGACTTTAATATCTAGGTGCTGGGGATAGACTGATGGACTTGACCTCCCGTGATGGAGATTGGTTCCTTGATGAGCTGTGCAGTATGAGTGGCAATGTCAACCATTTCTTGGAAACTCTCAATCAGTACACACAGGTCCGTTACTCTGTTATGGTGATAGTATTAAATTGTTAAAGTGATTGGCGTAAGAATATTGTTTAGTAATTACAACAAAAATGTATTAACTTGATAATTATCATGGTCAGGTAGGCTCATTTTATTGTAACTGTGCCAAGTATTATGCATATATTTTAATCTTTACTGGTAGCGTAATGGGCTGAACTGTTTTCATGGGTATTTGTATTTGGCAAAATGTTATTTAATTACAATCTGAGTGTTGCTTTCATTTGTTACATGGTTACATAAACCATGTATATGCATAGGATGCAATAATCTTCTGTTTAGAAGGAGGGTCTATAATAGAAAAGATTTAAAAGTAAAAATTTAATATAGGTAATGTAGGTCTCAAGATGTCTATACTGAACGTGTGCTAAAATATAACAATTTGATGACAAAACAGACTTTTTAAACAGGCCATTGTTCATGGGATCAAGATAGCTGGCACTGAGTTACAAATTTAACCTTATTTGTGCTCTAGATATTTGGGTGCAGCAACATAACAGCATCACCATGACCAATGAGAAAATGCTGAGACAAAGAGAGACATTGTCTGTTCCCTTAAATGTTGACTTAATAGGGTTGGCTAGGTAACTAAGGTTGAGATAGTCCTACATGTGGCAAAAAGTCAGCAGTCATGAGCCTGCGCTCTTCATGGGGCTTCCCGGAAAACCCCCTCAGCTCTCTGGTCCCCTAAGGGACGTAAAAGCTGAGAAGCCTCCTGGAGCTATGGCTTCTAGAAGCAGCCACCTGGGCGTCCAGGATACTAGTTTGAAAACGCCTCCCACTAAGATGACCTCCCTGAGGGAGGGATGGAATTTTCCCTACTTCGACTCGCTATCACTTCGGCGCCACAGGTTGAGATAAATGGGTTCTACTGTATTACATGAATCACTGTTATGAAAAGATAATGACTCCTGTACTTCAGATTATTAAGATAAGCCTTACAGTCTCAACATTTATCATTTTCTTTCCCAAACCTTGACTGTCTGCTAATACAGTTTCATCTCTAGGTTACTGCAACAAGTTTTTAATAACATTCATTCATCTTTACACCACTTAAACACTCTTGTAGTATGTCTTTCTAAATGTTTTCACTTTGCAACATTTTCAGTTACATTTTGAGTTATATGGGAATAATAATAATTAGTCTTTTGTCCCTAGATTTGTGACCTAACCCATGTCAAGAATCTACAACACAGTCTAAGAGCAACCCATAATGTGTACATAGCTTTACAGGTTGGTTTTTTTTTTTTACTAGAAATGTAAACTGAAATACTTGGATGTTATTTTACTTTTGAATTTAAATAGTTGACTGCTTGCTAAATTTATCACAATGTATGTTCATTTGTTTTGTTTCTTTAGGACTTGAATATGAATTTTAGATCCATCATTCTCCCTGAAACTATGAAGTTGACCCAATCTCAAGATGAGCACTTCCTCAATATCCTGTCCCAGCTAGACAATATCATCCAACAAAGTAGACTGCCCCTTGACTCCCTGGTTGCACAAGTGGAGATCATGCATCGTAATGCTATCATGGGGATTGAGGTACACAGTTTGTTTTTTTAAATACTCATCCATGTTTATACAATTTTTGCCTCTGTTCATCCACAGGTTATGCCGTTGTAAGGACATTTAACTAAATATAACCTTTATTCCCAAACTTTAACAAATTTAAATGAGGTCACAGACTTAGTTAACCTTTCATTTGATTAATTTTTCAAAATGGTTTTTACAGCTCAGTAGAGATATGTAAATTAATCGTTTTTGTAATTTATTTATTGCTTATTTATATTTATACCAAATTCTTTTTGTTTCTTTAACTAGAGCATTTTCACTTTTGTTTGCATTTCTTTCAAATCAGGACAAAAAGCCTGAGGTGTATATGGAAATGAAACGCCTGCAGCAGGAGTTTATGAACTTGTTACAAAAAGGCTGTAACAGCAGCTCGGCCAAGCAGTATTCTGATCAACTGACTTCTGGCCAAATGTTGTTGATGGGCTTTAACGGCTTGTTTACAAGGCTTGAGGCAGACTTTGCTGAGCTGTTGGACAGCATGGAATCACTAGAGGTGCCTGCAGTTTGGAAGAAGGTGGACACAGTACGTGAGGCCAAGTCTATGCAGGTGTGTAGCTAAATTTAGTACTCTGTTACTTTCACATGTGTTAAGATTGTTTCACTTTCACAAATACATAGGATAATATATGATCAAATAGTTAAAATGATTAGTCCAAACAAGTACAAATGTCCTTCAGGTGTAATCTTTTGAAAGAAAGAAATGATGAAATTTTTAAAATTCAAAATGATTTTCATTAACATGCAATTTTTATTAAAGTTTGTCAATAAATATATCATGAATATTATATAAATGTACCCCCAAAAAATCAATCCTTATAATTTATAAATTACATAATTTGATTTTTTATTATTCAAATTATTTATATTTTAACTTTTCAACATCACTTTTCAAAGACATGTCAGTAAATTTTGAATCACAGACTTTCTTTTGAACCTGGATTATATCCATTGTAATTAGCTGTCTATGGACAGTATGTTGTTTAAAATGAAACATGTAATCTGCATTTGAAAGATATTCAAACGTTGATAATCTTATTCATCTAGCTGTCCAACTTCAGTTCCACTACAAGACCCCTGCTGGTCAATCTTTTCTTCTTGAAGCGATTGCAAGCCATGCAGGATTTTTTTTACATGACTACTCAGTTTACAGAGGCTCTTCAAGGTAAGATATAACATTAGTTGTAGATTGTATGGTCTACATAACATTGTATGGTCAACATAAATTGTATGGTCTACATAACATTGTATGGTCAACATAAATTGTATGGTCTACATAACATTGTATGGTCTACATAACATTGTATTGTCTACATAATATTGTATGGTCAACATAAATTGTATGGTCTACATAACATTGTATGGTCAACATAAATTGTATGGTCTGCATAACATTGTATGGTCAACATAAATTGTATGGTCTACATAACATTGTATGGTCTACATAACATTGTATGGTCTACATAAAATTGTATGGTCAACATAAATTGTATGGTCTACATAACATTGTATGGTCTACATAACATTGTATGGTCTACATAACATTGTATGGTCAACATAAATTGTATGGTCTACATAACATTGTATGGTCAACATAACTTGTATGGTCTACATAACATTGTATGGTCTACATAACATCTTCCCTTTTAATGGTTGATTTACAATACAAAAACTTTTTTTTGATTTCTATGTTTTTTCTTCCCTGAAGGTGTCAGTAGTGGGTTCATATATGATGAAGAACAGATGGCTAAACCAGTGAAACGGTTTATTGCTGATTTTGTAAGAAAACAGGTCAGTGTGTACATATTTAATGTAATAGGCAGCTCTCAACAATTTTGTCATATTTTAAAATGGCTCTCAGTTACAACAGGCCTGCCACCCCTGGTTTAGACTAACAACACAATACCAGACCCCCCCCCTTTCCTGGTGGATGGGATTGTATTGCTCTTCACCCATGAGATTTTAAGTCTGAATCCAGGAGATAGAGTTGCGTTAAGGTGTTAACTAAATAACTGCTGTGGTTGGTTACTGAGGCTAAGCCATATCTTGCACTCAGGCTCAACTAGATTCAGCAAATGTGGGGTTTTCAGTAAAGATAACACACAGTGATGGACTGATGCCAATTTTTAAAATTTAACTTTCTACTTCAGTACAGTGGTACCTCGCGCTACGATCTTAATCCGTTCCTGGACCGGGATCGTATTGTGAAAAAATCTTATAATGAACAATGTAATCTTATGTAATTTAATTAATTCGTGCAACACCCCATATATAAACACCAAAATCGTCTATACATAATAATATTTAGTCACAAAATAGTATACTAAGTACCACATACACACAACATTTATACCACATTTATAAATTAACTCTTAATGTGCCATAAGGTTTTTGGAAAACTTCCGCCTCAGTACCATAAGAATTTCCCGAATTGCGATCAACCGGTTAAAAAATTAAAAAAATTGTGTTAAGTCCATTTTTATTATTATAGTCATACTGACGTCATCTTTTAAAATAAGAATGGTTATTTTATGTATCCGAAAGACCGTTTTGAGTTTAAAACTATTTTTACCTGTAGTTTAGTACTATTATTTTAGTAATAAAGTATAGCAAAATCGCATCTTCGAAAAAAACCCGTAAAATCTTCCAAAAAACATCGCGAATCGAGCGATAACACTAGCGAGGTAAACAGCCGCCATTGCCGGAAGTCGAAAACATCGTTCATCCCGCACTGAATAGTATTTATTTTCTGTAATTTCGTTTCTAAAGAGAGTTCTATTGAGTCGCGCATTACCGCTCTTTGGTACTAAACGGTAAACCGCGGATTACCGCGCTTTGGTACATTAAGAGTTAAAATAACCTTATAAATAAATAAAAAGAAAAATTAATTTCACTTACCTTAAAGTACTGTACAGTCAGCGAGGGTAAGCGAGGCGACGGAGCAGAGCTCAGTGGGGATGGTGAGGAGTGGTGGTAGATAGCTACGTGAGGGTTGGTTGGTGGTGGTTGTAACACCACCCACACACACAGCTGATGATACGTATGGGTTAATACGCCACGCGGTCTTGAGAAGGAGAGAATGATATCACATCGACGCTTTGTGTGGACTCAGTATCCTACGATGCCGTGATGCCGACCAATAGGAGAACAGGATTTATAGAGAAAGGAAGATGACGTCACGTCGACCAATAGCAGAACAGCTTGAATAGTGACGTATTGAGGCTTGCTTAGTGACGCGTGAGGTTTGCCCGTAGCGCGCCAACTTCAAAACAATTTCAAGCGGCAAGAGATATTGGGATAGTATCGCGAAAAAAGTATCGTTTTGCGAGCACGAATATTTGCGATATTGCACTTCGTATCTCAAACACATCGTATCGTGAACCCATCGTATCGCGAGGTACTACTGTACTTATTATACTTAGATATATCTACGAGATATGAGAAATTAAGTAAGTTGTTAACTTTGCCATCACTCAGATGATCTTATTATTTAAAATGTTTGTTTGACCTTCATTTTCCTTTGTTATTGCCAGGTTTTAGGTTTCCCCTCACAAGTGTTGGGCTACATAATTTGTGTCTTTCTTGGAGAGCTTGGAGTCAATGTGAAAGCTGAGATTGAACTCAAAGATATTGGTGCTGAACTCAAAGTTCCGCTTGACCTGCTCTGTAAGAAAGGGATGGAAACATGTCTGACCAGTGGGCAGTTCCAGCACAGGCACCTTACTCAAATCACTGCCCTCACCAGCAATCTGGACACTGCTTGGAGGAAGCTTGACTTGGCCAAGTAAATTTTCATTATAAATATTAAATCCTGAATTCAGAGAATTATATATTATTTGAGCTAAATCTATAAACATTCACCAAAAACAATTAGTTGAATACCTCTCAAATATTTAACATGAGCATTCTTTTCTAGGTAGATCCAGGAGTACCAAGCTACTTGTGACCATATTTGGCATATGTTCATGTTTGTGTGGGCCTGAAATTATTTAATATATCTTGTAACAATATCTTAACTATTAAAGTGCTATAAGGTTTTTGGAAAACTTCCGCCTCAGTCCCGTAAGGATTTCCCGTATTACGAACAACCGGTTATGAAATTAAAAAATTTGCGTAAAATCCATTTATAATATTATTGTCATACTGACTTCATTTTTAAGGCTAAGAATGGTTATTTTACGCATCCAAAAGACCGTACTGAGTTTGAAACAATATTTACCTGTAGTTTAGTACTATTATTTTAGTAATGAAGTATAACGAAAACGTATCTTCGAAAAAAAAACCGTTAAAACTACCAAAAAAACATCGCGAATCGAGCGATAACACTAGTGCCGGCAACGGCCGCCATTGCCGGAAGTCGAATGCATTTTTTTTCAAGCATTGAAGAGTTTTTACTTTCCGAGATCTCATTTCTAACGAGATTTGTATCTAGGGACGCATTACGACCGACGCTTTAGGGATAGCGGGAAGAGACGCTTTGCGACTTTAAGAGTTAATTCAGATGACGAAATAAGACATCCCAAAAAATCAATCATAATTTGGCAAGTAACTGATTTTGTGATTCTATTTTAGGCGGCTTGATGCACACATTGTCCTGATGAAAGGCCAAGTCCAGAGATGCCAGCCACAACTTGCTCGTTTTCAGTGGCTCCATGAGGACCTCTTCATTCAGGCTGGTAGACAACATTCACAGATGGTTCATCCAGGGAGGGCAGCTGTCATGTCAGAAATGAAAAAGGTAACTGGATTAAATCAATGAAATCACTTAAATAAAAACCTTTGTTAGTCCTCCTCTATTTACAAAATCAAGAGGTAACAGGCATTGATGTAATTGGATACGAAAAGTCAGGAGGTAACATAGATTGATGTGATTGGATATTAAAAGTCAACTTTGTATTTATCTTTCCTCCCGATTGGATATTAAAAGTCAACTTTGTATTTATCTTTCCTCCGTATAGACAGCACAAGCTCTCATCTCCCAAGAGTCTCTCATCACATCTTGCCTTGAACGCTATGGTCAAATGGAGGCTAGCATCAGCCAAAGACTCCGATGGGCTGCTGGAGCAAACCCTTCACTAAACAATGTCCTCACTAACTTTGAGAAGGCAGCATTGTACAGGAAAAAATTGATTGAGGTTAGGATTCAAACTTATTTTAAACAAATGATCTTTTGTCATGCTCTTCTTTTTAAAAGTGATCTTTGGTTTGGGGGTGTGTATTGCAAAATGAACAATGGCATAAAAATTTTAAAATAACTTTCAAAACAAAATTTTAATATGTATATTAACATTCTTTACAAATAACTTTCAAACAGAAGCGCACTTCAAAGTTAAAAATAATTTTCCATTTTCTACAAAGGATTGACATTAAAATTAGAAATGAAAAGAGATTTCAGGTAGCCTGGCTGTTTAGGCCTGTCCATTTATTGACAATAATTTTTATTGTTAGTTTTTACCGGAGTAGTAGATGCATATTGTGGATAAGATGACTCTTTATAATAATAAGAATGTACATAAATCCCTTGCCACTTCGCGGTTGTCTTTTTTGTGGCTTCACGACTTCAGTGGTTTTCAAAATAATTTATTAGTTTTGGGAGAGATACCTCAGAAAATGGCACCGCCGTCTGATGAGGCGTCAGATACAGTCATCAGCTGCGCAGTAAAAGTCATCTTCACCTTCATCGTCATTATTTTTTTACTGCACAACATATTCCTCACCACCATTACGTGTACTTTGCTAATATAGTAACTGTAAATTTATCAATCTATTTCATATTTCGTAAAAGTTGGTGTCACAACTTAGCAGAAATTATGTTATTGAGGATGGCCTTGGGCCTATCTCCTGTGATAAACAAAGGATTACAGTACAGATTAAAAGTTGAATGCTTAAAAGAATCCACTATATATATTAATGAAGAAAAATTTAATGTTTTATCTGGAAAATATAAGTTAACTCTTTTTCTCCGGAACAACGCTCCCATCGTCGATTTCAAAATGACGTTTCTGACGGATCAACGATGGGAGCGTTGATTTATTAAAAGTGAATAGTTTAGTTTCTTTTCATAGTTATTTAACTAAAATTAGTTTTAATGTATTCTAGAATGATTTCCCTTGAATTAAAAAGTCGGAAATCCTTTGTTTGAACGTGTTTTCACCACGAAAGAAGCGTTTGAAAGGCTTTTTTTCATTTTCGTTTTACGTTTGTTTACAAACATGGATATTCAATTAGCTCATCTCGTTATTGATCTAATATTATTCTAAATACTACGATGATAAACAAGAACAAGGTATAGTTTTTTAAAATGATTATTGAGATATTAATTTTAAATTGCCGATGAAACATACGCTTAGTCTTAGTGCTAGTACTAGTAGTTTATAAAAAAAATAATTTGACATGTCATCTGTTGATGAACATCATGTCCCACCCACGTCTCAAATCTTGATGAATTTATAATATTTATACAACAAATAATAATATTGACTATATTTAGTGTAATTTGAAAGCTGCTAAACTTTTCACTAAAACTAAGAGCAGTTTTAGATATAATTTAAAACACTTTCTAGTTACAATACATCGTATAGCTTCAAGTTACATTGTAAACAGTTCAATTTTTTGTATAATTTTCCAGTGTGGGTGACCATGGATAATGAGCTCTAATATTATATTTATTTGCTAATTTGAAGTGACATTGTTTCTATTTGGTGTAAAAATGAATATAGTTTCTAAAAAAACACTACTTTATTACATTCTAGATAAAAATCTAAATTTTAGTGACTTTGAATGAGGTTTTGTAAAAAAAAAAAATTAAATAAAACTTTATTTTCATTACAACAAAATCATATTATTTTATGGAAATAAGGTCAGGAGTCTGTATTGCCTAAAAACATTATTAATTTCCCTTTAATTCAATACCAAATATATCATTATCTGTTAAAAAATAAAAAAGTTATTTATTAACATTTTAAGATGGCATGGTTTGCAAGCGACAAATTTCCAACATAGATAATTCCGTCACAACGTGGAAAATAATTACGGAGAAAAAGAGTTAAAGTACACCAAATGAAGAAAATAATTTTTTTAATTCTTTAAAAAGAAAGTCTGCTGAAAATATTCAACAATTTAAAGAGAGCACTTGTAAGTTTTGTTTATATGAAATTAATAACCTCTGGCAACATTTTGTCTTCATTGATTTGCTGAAGTCTCTCCACTTAGATTGAGGGCAAACCTATCCTAGATAATAAAAAAAAGATCCTCCTAATAATAAGATGTTAATATTTATTTTTGTAATATCTCTTTTTTTTAAAATCAACCTAAGCACACCAATATTTTGGCAAATAATATTGATTTAAGAATATTTTGGTATTACTTAAATTTGTTTAACATAAATTTTTAGAAGTGTTATGATTAAATCCCATCTAAAAAAGACAAATTCAATTTTAATTTGATCAACTCAAAAATTAGTTTTTATAATTTCATTTTACTTGTGTTTTTGCTCTGATTCAGGAAGAGAATAAAAGAGTGTCAGATTGTAACATTCTCTGTAATGGTATTCTGCACCTAGAAACTTTAAGGACACAAACACATGAAGCATCATTAGCGGATACAGCTTTTTGTCAACTGCTGAACAAGTGAGTTCTTTTTACAGTTTACTCTGAGCTTTGCGTCATTCAAGGTTGAAGTCATGTTAGACAGTAAAATACAATCATGTACACTTACAGTTCCATAGACTGGGATGGTGGTCAACATTCATTTTTTGTTCACTTCTTTATCCAACAGATGCTCTGAATGCTGCATGATGCTTGAGTCAACATGTAGCTCTGTCAGTGAACTAGAACTTAACATTATCAACATCCAGGTTGGTGACTTGTCTTTATATATAATTGGAGTCAAACAGCAGCTCCTATAACTAGAGTTAATTTTCAAATATTTTAATTATAGGGAGGGGCGGTGGTCTAAGTAGTAGCGTGCTGGACTACCAAAGCACTGCAAGAACTCGAGTTCGAGCCGTTGTACTGGCAAGGCCCTCCGGGCATTGTGCTAACCACACAATACCCTCCTCGTTAGTGGTCAGTGATACTTGTGAAGGCTATTTCACTTGCCCCCATAGACCTTCATGGTCAGTAGAGGATCAATTTTTTAATTTTTTTCTTAATTATAACAAATTCCTAATTTAACACTTAACTTTAAACCGCTATTTTATAATTTAGCTCTTTATTAAAATAACTAATTAACTTGACTAGCAAGCATTTAATCTAGTATAGGACTTAGTTCAGGACAAGTTAAAAATGTTGACATAATCAAGTTAAGCCTCTCTACTCTCTACCACCTACAAGTTACAACAAATGAAGGAAAATCCTCTTAGAATTTGTGTAGCAACAAAGTCAAGTAGACATTTTCTGATAACACTGGTCAAGATAGGAAAAAAAAAAGTATTAGCTATGTTAAGCATTATACCATAGGATCTTGTAAATAATTGCTTAGATGAACTTTCATGAATGAATGTAAATCCATCAAACTCACCTAATAACATCTTTCTTGTCTTTCTTGTAGCCTCTTAATGACTATGAGAAATCTGACATCACCTGGATCAAGAGAGCCATAGAAGCTGTGGATAAGACGGTGACTGACTCAAAGAAGAGAATGGAACAAATTGCTATTAGCCTTGTAGAGTGTCAGGTTTGTCGAGCACTCAGTTTGTCTGAATGAAACTGACTGTATTATCTGACCGTATCACATCTTTATTATTTATTAAAAACTTATGTGAACCACTCCTGTCAGCTTGATGAGTTTTATGGATCTAAATAAATATATTGACATGTATATATTAGGGCTGTTATCGATTAATTTAAATTTAATTGTTAACTTTTGAAAAATTTTCTAATAATTAAGCGATAATTTTGATGAAGATAAAAATAAGAATTATGATGTCATTAAACTGAAAATTTGAAGGGAAGTAACAAAAACAGGCAATTAACATTTTTTAAATTTTAAATATAAAAGCTTATTTAAAAGTTTACACCTACGAAATCTTTTTTTTAATGGAGAAGTGTGTGCGTTAAAAAAAAAAAAAAAGCCAACTATTATTAATTATTTATAAATAATAATTGATTAATAAATCATAAAAAATTATTTAAAACAACCTTTTCAATTTAATCACTATTTTATCGATTAAAATAATTTTAATCGATAAAAATTTTTTACCGATTAATCGAGAAATTAATTGTTAATTTCTGCAGCCCTAGTATTTATATTACTTTAGAATCAATTACAAAATAAGTACCATATTTTTGTTGACATTCGATGAAGAATGTCACTGGTCTGTGTGGTATCAATGAGCATACTAGAATCTTTTTCCTTTGGATGTGGCACATTCTATTTGTAAACCCATCCTAAATGTGAAAACCAATAACTTTTAACCTCACCTCCATTCAAAACACCCACTCAGTTGTGTCATGGATTTTCTCCACTTTGTAGCTAGAGAATGGTTCTTAGAATACCTTTATGGGGTAACTTGCCCTCTGGCAGCAGCAACCCTTAATTTTAATAAAGTGAGAGTCACATAGCTGTTATAATTTAATAACTCTATGCTAACAGAGCAGATTTAAAAAATATGTCTTGTAGGACGAAAGCAATAATGATGACACCCTATTTGAACTTACTCCCCACTTTGCAAGTCTATATAACTAATAATTGTTAATGGTGAGAAAATATTTAATTTTGAATTGAGCTCTCAACTTTTGTACTTTGTTACTGGATCTTTAGGTGTTTTGTTTTTTTTAAACTTTATTAAATAACCTCCAACATTATTTTTTTTAAAAATGTACTTCTACATGTACTATGTATAGTAAGCATAAAAATAAAGCTGAACAATTTTCATAACATTTAAGTACAATTTTACAAGCTTGCTCTGAATAAATTTAAAGTTCAAATTTTAATGCTAGCTGAGAATATTTACAGAGCCTCATTTAGTAGTATATGTTTATCACATTAATTCAGCAATGCAGCCTTTTGTTTTGACCTGAGAAGGTTCTCCAACACAACCAACCCCTCATTTCCCTGATTATTCAATATCATTTAAATATATATCTGCCATGCTGCTGCCTTGTGACTGTAATCTTTGACTGACCTGTAGACAATTCCTAGATCTGTAGAAAATGCCTAGACCTGTAGACATTGGGATTGTTTCCTCATCTTAACTATAAAATACTCTTTGAGCTTCTTTCTTAAGAGAGCTTACAACCATGACACTAACCAAAGTGTTAACTGCTCTGCTTGTGAGCCAGCCTTGTAAATAGACATTTAATTTTGTAAATAAATTTTACACAACTTTAATAAAAACTGTTTTTGTTAATGTTGCAGAGAGGAATCAAAGACAGTGTTGCACTGATTAAGATCCATTTGTCCAGCCATCACAAACTTATGTCAGACATCAGATCCATTCTCAAGACCCTAGCTAAGGTAGGCATGTCTCAAGTGGAATGTAGTGAAATGGAAGAGTATTCCAACAATATTAGTTGCTGAGAGTAATATTTTCCTCAGTATGGTCAAAGGGCAAATGCAATGAATTTGAAATACTCCTCTTGTTGAATGTGCTTAAAATAAAATAAACATAACAATCACCAATTAAATCGTTTGACATTTTATATTCTTATTGTTAAACATTAAACATGACAGGAAGAGTAAAAAGAATTATATTATTAATTATACATTTAAATGGGTTTAATAAATCTTTAAAGTAAACCATAAACTACAATTTTTTTTTTAATGTATAACGGTATATATAGTATAATACCATGTTAGAAGCCAGACAATAATTTTTTTTTTAATTTTCACTTTAGGATTTAGTATCAAAACCTACATTTAGGCTGAAAATGAACATCTTGGTTTAATAACCTCATAATCATGTTCAAGTTTTTCCATGATGTGCTTTATTTTTAGCTTGAGGAACAGGACTTTGGGGAAGAGGTGTACCCTGGCAGTATCAGAGCATACCTTGCTCAGTACAAGATATTCTCTGAGAAGATAACAGCCATTCTCAAAACTGTGGTCAGTGAGATGACCACCAGGGATGAGATGGCTCAGAGTGTGCAGGACATTGAGGCCTTGAAATCTCAGCTAGATGTGTAAGTACATTATCCTCTGGCTTTATGTTCAGTTTTATTAGCATTTTTTGTCAGATATTCTGCTTATCACCAAATAAATTATATTTTTTGTTCTAATTTGAAGCACTAATTGATCTTTTTTGTTTCCTGAATTTCTTGGCATTACTTTATGAGCACATGTATCAGTCTCAATAACAGCTGTCTACTTTGGCACCTTTTGTTCATTTAAAGAATGTACACACTTAAAGGATTATATTGAAATCAACATTCTGAAAGAATTGTTAAGTTTAATCTTTGCTAATTATAACATAGTTGTATTATATTCTATATAAATGATATCCCATGATAAAACTGTGATGTTTTATTGTGACCAGGGTTTATGACAGCTTGTCTGAGTTTGCTCCCTCTATCATGACAACAAGCATGGCAATGACAACAGAACAAAATGATCCAGCTTCTAGTGAGCCAGACAACAAGAAAGTCTTTGATCCAGCAATGAGATCAATACTCCACACCAAAGACAGAAACTCTCCACCCTTGCTCAACCAGAATAGCCCAGCTGCTCAGTTAACTACTGTCAAACCACAAGGTTTGCTCTTGAATATTTCACCAGAATTTAACTCTTAATGCGCCAAAGCGTGATAATGCGTGATTTACCTTTTTTTACCATAGAGCGATTATGCGCGCCTAAATAGTGCTCTATTTAGAAACTAAATCACAGAACTTAAAAACTATTCAGTGTGGGATAGAAAATGTATTCAACTTCTGGAAATGGTGGTGATTGCCTTCGCTTGTGTTTACGCCCGGTTTGCGAAGTTTCGTGGCGCAGTTTTTAGGTTGTTGTTTGGGTTTTTTTTGTTGTTTTTTAAAATATTTTTTTGAAGATGTGATTTCGCTATATTTAAAAAAAAAAAATAATAGTACTAACTACAAGTACTAATAGTTTTAAACTCAAGATGGTCTTTTGGATACGTAAAATAATCATTCTTATCTTAAAAGATGAAGTCAGTATGACAATAATATTATAAAAACATTTTTAGCAATTTTTTAAATTTCATAACCAGTTGATCGCAATTTGGTAAATTCTTATGGGACTGGGGCGGAAGTTTTCTGAAAACGTTGTGGTGCATTAAGAGCTAATGTTTTAAAAATATGAATTAATTAAATTTTCAGACTTAGTGTTAGTGCTTTATTGTGATCTTTCACTTGCTTTTTACTAAATATATTGAAAATTAAAGGTGTCAAATTCATTAAATTATTGTTTCACTTTGGCCTGAATATAATTCAGTTAAAAATTATGAAATGTGTTGATACCAATGTATTTACAATATCTTAAAACTTTCATTTTTTAATGTTAAAATCTGCGATAGTGATGGTTTAGAAATATTTTATTATTTTCTCTGTCTGAGACAAAAATATTTTAGTAACTACATTTCAACTATGCCTTCATTTAAAGGAAAGAAAGAAAAAGAAAGAGTGTCTAGGGATCCTAAGACTGGAAAAGGTAAGATTCAGTTTTATGTTTTAGAAAAGAAAAAAAGCAAAAATAGATAATTCATTGATTTGTTATGAATTGATTCCTATGCATGCTGGTAGTGGGGTTAACTATCCTTAACATGCAAGTAATGCACAATGAAGGCAAGGTAAACAAACTAGATATACAAGTTTTTACAAATATGAGTTCTTTCTCCTTTCTTGCATCATATTTAGAATAGTGAAAGCTTTTGACAATATGGTGTAACAACTATTTTATTTGTTTGAAGCTGTTCAAGAAAGAAACTCGTATGCTGTGGGAGTGTGGAGAAGGGTTAAAATGAAACTTGAAGGCAGAGATCCTGACCCTAATAAAAGAATGAGTGTAGCAGAACAGGTAACACATTATTTTTTAGTTTATTTCTTAGACTTGAAAGAATTGCTGTAATATTAGCAAGGACAAAGGATAAGTCATTTTTTTCCTTTAAAAAAAACCCTCATATTTCATGATTGGTCCATTATATTGATTTTATTATTGAAAAGTAGGTTGACAGTGACATATTTTTTTAAGTTTATGATTTACCTTTGTCAGTTATTCTAATGGTAAGACCATTAATGTTTTTGTTAATACTTGTTACATCGTAAGGCTAAGTACACTAAATGGATATTTGGTTTCTTTATATTAAGAACCAATCAATTGACAATAGACAGACATACCGAGTATACTCAGGTATAAGTCGAATTTTTTCTTCAAAATTTCAAGTCCAAAATTAGGGGGTCGACTAATACACCCGTAACTCTTTTACCAAGATGATCCATTATTTTTGCCAACATGATTGATTATTTTTACGTAATTGATTTCATGACCTGATCATTTGTCGTTTTTAACTTGTAGTAATTGACCATTTCAGGTGGACTACATCATCAAAGAGGCCAAGAACCCAGATAACTTGGCTGTTCTGTATGAAGGATGGACACCTTGGGTATGAGCTCCACACAAACAAGCCAGCAAGTGGCATTAGAAATGCACAAGTCTAAATCGACAGCAGGAGGCATGGGAAAGCACCCTTGTTCTTCAGCTTAAAGATGATGGGAGAGTTACATGGCCTTGACCCCCCTCAGTGATACAGAAAACCTGTAAGGCCAGCAAGATAGGGAGTTGCAGTGCACTTTTATGCTTGTCATACAAATAAGAAGCTGACCTGGGATATCTGGGCCGGGGAGTATAAACTAGAGAGAATAGGCTCTGTCTATGGAAGTTTGAACATCAGTAGTTGTGTTAAGGGGAGCAAGCCAGAGCATTAGACATAGAAGATAACAAGTGTTCAAAATGCCTCTAAGCGGAAACACTCTGGGCCTGTCCGATAGGTCCGAAACAAAGAGTGGCTTTGGGGAGTATTGTCACTTAAAGTCTCCTTGTTCGCCTGCCTCTTTTTACCTACTCCACCCTGTGGACATGTTCTCACATGTGACAAATATAAGAATGATTTCCATAAATAAGGTGTAATAATGTTTCACTAACAACCTTCAGACAAGTAGGTTCTGCACTATAATGCAGACCAACAGAATAATTGGATTCTCTTTATCTTTTTTTTCCCCTTTATATTTTTTTTCCCTTTTTTTTTTAAATTTTAATTTTTTTTCTAATTGTGTGAATGTTACCATATTCAGAAATTAAATACAATTTATCAATGTAGTTGACTATCAAGAATTAAAATTATATTGCAATGAGAAATGAGAGGCTCAGTTTTAATTAAACCTGTTCAATTTGTTTTAGCCAATGAACAATGGGGCATCACTTATAAAAATTCACTTAAGACTCTCAGGAATGAACGATTGCTATCTGATGTAAAGCTCATTTCAGTATTAGAAACAGTCATATTATAATACAAATTTCTTACAAGAATATGTAGAACACTTCTAACAAAAACCTAGAGATAATTTTCATCAGTTTGCAAATAGTTCAAATATATTATTTTATTTTAAGTGAGATCTCAGCTGATAAATACCTTACAATAAAGAATTTCATTATCAGTATTGTTTATAATATAACTTTTCTTTTTTTTTTTAAATGGTTGGTTGCTTCTAATATTTTAATACCACTTTTATATTCTTAACCATCCCACTAATGATCAATAAAATGTATAACATTTTGGTCAGTGTAATATATAGTGATTTAATTACATTGTGTTCAATAAACTATATAGTTACTATTTAAGAGCTTATATCTTTCCCAATGTAAAGCCACTTGTGTGAACATGGTAACTATGTTAAGTGGTGCCCTATTTCATTCATTTTCCAACAAAGCCGAACTAAATGTTAAAATTTCTAACAAAGTCTATATTAATTTATAAGTACATTTTTTTAAAAAAAATTGTTAGATAAGGTGTTCAATTAATTTTTAATATTCTGAGCTCATATTGTGGACATAAAAAAATAGTTACCAACAAAATTCCTATCAATAAACTTGATAAAAGTCATGACATTAAATTTCTTAAAGTACTTGTTGAAGTAAATCACAACAACAAAGAAATATTTATTTTCTTGTTATGTATTTTGTTTCAATACTTCTTCTTTTTTCGTTTGTTCATTTGATATTAAACCACAATATTTTGCCTTTTACCTGATTACCATTGCAACTTAAAGGTTTTGAATACCACTATGTTCTATCTTACCTTGAGTGATTTTTGTTTCAAGAGCTTGTATTTATTTTGTTATTAATACAGTTTTTGGCTTGATTTTAAGGGTAAAAAAATAATTCACAAAATACCCATATTTAACAATTTTTAAAATTATTTTAGGTTATGATAATAACATTAAATTATCACACATTTGTATTGGAACTGCATTTAATTAACTACCATCAGGAGAGAAAAAATGTTATTTCAGTTGATATGGAAGAAGAAATATTACATTTTATATAATGATTTTTTTATTTTAGTTGTTTGGGATTTGCTTTATATTTTATATATCCTATAGGAAAAGACCACAATAATTTTTTTTTTAGTTGTATTATTGACTATAACTATAAGTAAAATTTTAAAATGTTGAAATATTAATTGCAGTAAAAAAAAAAAGTAAGTCTGAACTGCCTGTCTAAATCATCTTTCATCATTACATACTGAATAGGGGCGCAGTGGTTTTTAAAGATTGGTTGGATGAGCCAGATATTTCAAGCTAAAAATCATCAAATTGATATGAATTCATGATGAGTGAAAGATTACTTTGAAAATTGCAGCTATTCTGGTTCTTGAGCTCAAATATTTCATTCTCTACATTTTTATGTCTGGGACCGAGCAGAAAGAAATTAAATAATTTTATGAAAATATTCCTGTCATAATAGTAAAATTTAACTTATTCAGCTAAATGTATTCCGACACAAAAAAAAATTAAAAATTTTCTCGTCCTTATAAATTCTGAAAGAAAACTCTGTCAGGTGAAATCAATTTTGGAACATAAAGTAACAATATGATCATCACCTATGTAGTACTATATTTTCAATTTAAATGCTATTTGCTTAAATTCTTGTAATTCCTTCAAATTCAGGGCAAGTCCTGCCATTATGTTTTATCAAATTTTATATATAAATCATATTTGAATGTTAAAAGCATGCTAGAATAAATTTGTTTCTTTTATTTGTGTTCTTCAATGTTTTCTTGTTAAAATAATACCATTGGTGTCATATGTTTCATTGTAGATTGGTAGTAGTTGGTAGTACATTTATCTAATATCTGAGTTGTCTAGTGCCCTTACTCATTTCTTGTCTGCATAGCCTAATGCTAGGAAGCTTACCCTACCATTCCTCTTACTGTTTGCTAGTAGACATCAACAGATAACATCTCCCCCTTGCCTACATCAATATAAATATGAGCTAATATTTTTTATAAAGTAGGGAGGGGTTGCACTCTCAAAAATCTGATGTTCTTCAGTTGTGTTTGGTTGTTGGATAATTTTCATGTTTATTAATAGTTGCTTTTTGTGTGAAGTCATTTATTTTAAGCTTTCATTATAGTTAGAGTAATTCTTGACCAATGAAGGTTAAAGCAATTATTTTTAATTAATTAATTTTGAAATAATTTTTTTTTAAACATGTGATCATTAAATCACAGATAATTCAATAAAACCTCTACTTCAAAAGAAAGGAATTGATTTCAGACTCCAGTTTAAATTTGCTTCAGTTTCTTATGGATTATTATCACTTTTAATAACTTGGAAGTATCTTTTAATAGTTGTAAACTCTCATTATATCTTACATGTTGTATCAATAAAAGTTCAAATATTTACATTTTCGTTCACTTTTGTTGTTCATATCTTACAACTTTTTCGCCAGTTGTTTAAATTATCAAAATACTCATCAATATGCACCCCGATTATTTTAAAATTATCAAAATACTTAAGTTCTTGACTGGGAAATCCATCAACACATAATGTGGATTTTAAACAGACATTTAAATACTGGGAACATTTGGTTTTTGTCTTAAAAAAAACATTTTAACCTTTTTTGTTGTTGTGTAGATGTCTTTAATACAATTTTAAAAAAAATTATTCTTAAAATATCGGGGTTAATAAAAACTTCTCTGTATTTCAAGTTAAAATCAAGTAAGGCTATTTATTTATTTAAAAAAAATATCTTTACACGTTAAATATTTTTTTTATCAATAAATAAAAACTGGTGTCTTTTGCTAGTTTATAAGTTGTATCTAGAAGTGACTTCCAGTGGAGCAAACCTTAACCTATTCCCATTTTTAAAAATAAATAAAGGTGTTCAACTTAAATACACATTAAAGGCACACTTGGCATAATATGTTGTGTTTATTTTGTCTATTATTACAGGTATATTAAATTAAAAGTTATGAAAAGCACATGACACAAATTATGACATTTTCACACAAACTCATCATTCATAAATAGTTTTTAAAATTAAGATGTGTTGTATATGTTTCAATTATTTCTAAATACATGTACATAATTTGACCTAATTCTCACTATTTTCATTAAAGGTGTGTTAAGACTGATTGGAGGCAAAATAAAATATTTTAAATACTAAAGCAAAAATTGAACACGGCAGGCTTTAAAGTTTTGAACAAAAAAGATGCAAAATAAGTTTGCATTTTTACTATCAGCTGATTATTCAACTGAATGAACCATAACAATTAACAGTTGCACCTTAAACTAAAAGTGTTAAATTTTTATAGAAAGTATATCGACTGGCAAGTCTGTATTGATGACATTAGAATTTAGAACATTATTTTTTAAGTCAAATATATTAATGCAAAAAAACAAAACTTGTAAAATTAACAACTATTTAAATGCAAACATGTTTATAGATAAAAATAACCATTTTAAGTTCAAGCATCTAATGTTCTATAGCATTTCCCAGCACTTGTTATGGCTAAAGTCTTGGAGGTGATTGTTTCCGGACTACATTTGTTATCTTGTTAAAATCTATCGCCAAGGTTATGTATTTTTAAAAAAAATTACATCTTTGTTCAAACTCTCTTTTTAGAAACTAAAAAAATTCCAGCTATGAACACTTAAAACATTTTATCTCATTTTGCATTTCAATATCTGTTTTCTTATCTGTTACAGAAGATTATTGCGTCCTGTTTCCCTGATATTAATCATTGGTATATCAGTGTAGTTAAAAACTTACATTGTAGAGTACAATGAATTTGAAGACTCTCAGTGGCCAAATATGATATTGACTTTGATTTTTTTACATATATAATATTTACCTTTCCACCATCACCAATACATTGAAACATACATTCTATATTAAGTGGTTCAGACTATCACACAAACCCAAAATTATTGCAAATATTAATGTGTTAAAACATAAGTACATCTAGACCTCATTTTATGATGATCTGTGCTGAATATCTGATAAGACAGCATACAAATATTTACAGATGAAATCCATCAACAATCTTTGCAAAAAGCAAAAAAAATATTTAATGTTAGACATAAATAAAACTTTGAGATTCAAACATTTTAAAACATTTATGTACTTAATGCACCGGTGGTCGGACACTTTGACCCAGGACGGTTCGACCTTAGGACATTTTGACCCCGGTCGGTTCGACCCCGGATGATTCGAACTCTGGCGATTTGACCCAGGACAGTTCGACAACAGGAAGGTTTTGACCACAGAATGTTTCGACCCTGGACGTTTTGACCCCTTCATATCTACACCATAAACATTTTTTTTTAGGTATGCTGAATCGTCTGGGGTCAAACCGACCGGGGTCAAAACATCCTGTGGTCGAACTGGCAGGGTTGAACCGTCCAGGGGTTGAAGTGTCCCTAATTCTAATGCACCGTAATACAAGAATTCATGAAAATTAGTTAAAGTTATTTGTTTTTGCTTAATTTTTTTTTTCAAAAAATTTGGAAACTAAAAAATTATATTTAAAAAACAAAACAAAATGAAGCACAAGAAACACCATTCTCCTTCAGAGCTTCTCCAAATTTCACTTGAGCTCATAGATTAATGTAGGTCTTAGTGTTCTCAACACTATCAAAACAACAATGGTCTGTTAGCCAGCTGCGATCTCAAACCATGCAGAACTCTGTTACCTGACACACGTGGATTATTCTCATGCCATGCTGGACCCTTCTCTTCACCTAAAAGTATCATACAGAAATTATCCAGCTTTAATTTTTTAATTTGTTAAAATTGATCCTCTCAAATATATTTTCTTAAACAAAACTTTATAAAAACTTACTTCAAACTGATTTTAACTTTTACCGTCTCCCCATTATATTTCTACATAATTTATTATTTACAGTCGGGCATCAGACATCATCAATCTAAAGAAATAGATAAATAGGCTCAAAATGATATGGAAGCCTTTACAGTTAATTTTTACAGAAGTAATTCAAAGTACCTGTTATAATATTATACTCTTGTCTGACAGGGTACTCTCGTCTGACTCCAGGACCTCTTAGAATTCCTAATTTGTTATGTATTCTGTTGTATTGTGACCAATAGCTGTATGGACCTAGATCTGGCTGCACCACTTCTTTGACCTTTGCTCCTTCAATTTGGTTAACTTTGTTGGTTAAAGATAGTAAGTGCAGCTGCCCTGCCTAGTGGGAAAGTCCACATAATAACTTTGGGATGACATTATTTAAGTCTGTTGTGATTACACATTGTGATATTAAAGGAGCTTTCCCTCCACTACCACCTTATGAAATTAAAATAGTTAAAATAACATTAAAAAAAAAATTATTTATGAGGTTATAATTCTCATAGTGATTATCTTCAATTTTGGCAGTAGGTTGAGCCTGCCTTTAGAAAAATTCGAATAAGCTTCCAAATGTTCACATACAGTTCCAACCAGAGGCATAGCTAGAGCTTTTGTTGCACGAGGCAGTCTCCAATTCGTTGCACTTTTTAGGGGCCTTCCAAACATGACATCACATCAAAATGCGCAACTTTAAATAAAATTTCCACTTAAATATTTGATTACTGACACTATATTTAATGATGTTTATGTAAAACGATATTAGACTGCATCATTATACTAAAAACATACTTCAATGCGAAAAACTTGATTTGAAATATGCTCATTTTCAAATAGAAAATATGACTTTTATGGTGGAGGGGGGTGGGTTTCAAATCTTTGTCACATCATATTGAAGAACAGGTCTAATGTTTTGTGATGACGTGTGTCTGCAGAAGAGTGTAGCTGACAACTTGGTGAGTAGACCGACAAAAGTTCAGTAAGATAGGAAGGGCATGAGTCAGAAAAGAAGTTGTAACACAGAACGGCCAGTTCATAATCAATTCGGGGTTGTATGGGTAGCCAATGAAGTGAGTAAAGTAGCGGAGTAACATGGTCATGTTTTTTTGCCTTTAGAACTAATCTGGCAGCTGAATTTTGAACTCTCTGTAGTTTTTCAATGCATTGTTTTGGCGCACCTGACGGAAGAGAATTGCAGTAATCAATACGAGCTAGAACAAGAGCACAGACTAGAGTTTTTTTTGCACTATTTGGTAAGTAATGACGGATTGAACTGATCTGACGAATGGCAGTATAGGCAGAGCGACAGATGTGATTGATGAAGTTTTTGGTGGACATGTTGTCAGAAATAATGTAGCCAAGATTCTTAGTCGATGTTTTGAACAGTATATCAGAACTAGCCACCAGAATAGAATTCAGAAGGGTCAATGTACTGCGTGATTTATTGTTACAGAATAGGAGTGCTTCTGTCTTATTATCATTCAATTTGAGCTTGCTTAAAGTCAACCAATGACTCAACAAATAATGGAGTAGACAGTAGAGAGATTGACTATATTTCAACAAGTTCAATTGCTAAAAATGGTGAAAACTGTAAATGACTAGAGAATTATTCACTCACTCGTATGACATTTTGAGACTGATAAGTGACCATACTCTCTGTCAAGAAGTGGTCGGCCCCCTCATCTGTGCCAAATGTGACTTTAGACCTGTGCATTGATGGACAAGGTTGTGGACGTTGGGCAGGCTCCAGGAACTTACTACCACTGAAATACTGTTAAGAGAGGGTAACAGAATCAATTCATATTAATATTTTCCACAGTTAATTATTATTTCCATTCAGATTTTAATACTTATCATAAATAATGGAGAGTAAAACCTCAAAAACATGCAATTGATATGCCATGCTAAAGTCTCCAGCTTTGGTGTTTGTCATTTTGTTTACAAGAAACTTTTTTTTTCTGAAGATATAGCACAGAAAATAACTTTTCAAGTTACACAATGACATTATTTAAAAATTACAGGCATGTTGCCAAAAATAGTAGAGCAAAAATATATTACATTCTAACTTGCTGATAAGGGTCAGGACAAAACAAGCTCATCACTTTGTTGGGTTATTATATTATCATAATGGCAATGGTAATGTAGGAATGTAGGATCAGCTGTGTAAATATTAAACTGATAAGGACACATTTTCTGTGTTTGTATTTTGGAAATTTTGATTCCAGTAAGAGGTGTAAGGGACTATCTCCAATGCTTTAATTTTAATAGTAAATAATCTATAAAGTATTTGTAATTAATTCACCCCATAGTAAAGATATTTAAGGGAGAAATCATGTTTTCATGTGGTTGATATGCATTAATTACTCAAACAAAAATTAATTTCAATGTAAGCCTACCTGATTACTTGTTGTGGTGTAATCTGGTGACCGAGGGGGCTTGGCAATTGTCAATGTTGTTCGGTGCATGGGTCTTTCTCCTCTGAGGCTTAAGTGTTTAGCAGGAGCTGAAAGGCAACGAGCTTGCCCATAATAAGCCCTATGACTGTATGGTTCATGAATCACTGGATAATAACATCCATCTTCTGTCAAGATAGTAGTTGCTGTTTTTCCTTGACCATATTCAATTCTTGAATCGAATAATGATGCCGATGCCATTGCCGTTTTTTAATCTAAATTTAAAACTATTTTAAAATATCAATAATTCAATAATAAAAAAGTAGTTAAAAGCTAAGTATCCTAAACCATGATATAATAAGAGATAACAACTTTTCTAAAAGAATTTCTGATAATATAACTTAAAAGTCTCGTAGATGTGCACCCTTAAGACATAAGTCAAAAGTAAATAGTAGGCTAGTTCTGTAGATCTATTCACGAACATTAAGTTAGTCTATGCACTCCAAAAGACGCTTTTGAAATATACGCGATGAAATAAGTTACACATTTCCTCAATTACCTTTACAAATTTAAGTGAGATAAACCTTTTTTATACATTTCTTATATTTAAACACTTATGAGTGCAACAAAAGTACTTTAAAAATATCAAAATAAATTACTATTTATAAACAAGTTGGTTGCTAACATCCATGGTTGTAAAGGCGTATTAATATACATAGTGCGAGATGTAAAATTAACCATTTGAAATATCTTCTGTTTTTTTATAACTGAAATAACCCAAATAGTTTTTTTGTTTGCAAAAATATTGTTCATATTGTAGCTATAAGTATAAGTAAGTCATATATATATATATATATATATATATATATAATACTTACTTATTTTTATATCTATTATATGCACATTATTTTTACAAACAAAAAAACTATTTGTGTTATTTCTGATA
>MUZC01001016.1:130203-141336 GCA_002072015.1 Radix auricularia
TCGTTTTTTTCCCTCAAAAGTAATTAAGCCTACTATAATTTTGCTAAATCCTAAAGATAATTAAATTTTCATAATTATAAACTTTGCAGTGATGACAGTCAGGTTATTTAAAATAAGTGGCAGTGGTTATACTAGCTAAATGAATTTTCGAAAAAAAAAAATTAATATTTTTTTTTTTTCAAATCTCATTGAGACCTCAGAACGAACTAAGATCGAACAGTTATATGTAATTAATTTCACATTAGTTTACACCTTTTCATTTCAGGCCATGCCATATGCCTTTAATAGATTCTTTATCCATATTAACTTGACTTGAACTAACAATTAAATAAATAGTATTAAATGTGATTTAAAAAAAAACTTTGAATAAAATGCCTAGCTTCAATACATGATGTTCATAACTAATTAAACTGTTGACCACTGTTGTAGGTGGAGTGTGAAATTCTGACATTCTGTAGTACACAACCAGAGGCGTCACTAAGGTTGGTTTCACCTGGTTCGGAGCTCATGGTGTCACCCCCTCACGACCAATGTTCCTTTTAAGCTGCGCGGCCGCGCAGAAATCTGAATCACACCGCGCAGCAATTTAGAATTAAATTTGTTGATGATGTATTATTTAGCGCATATATATATATATATAGCGTATATATTTATATATATATATATATTACATTTCACACATAAATTTGACCAGTATGTGATGTGTCAGGTGGGCTATCATCCCAAAATTTCTGGCAGATTTTATATCCATGACAAGCTTCTCCTTCACCTGATTTGATAAAACATAAACTTATAAACTTATTCTTAGTTTTCAGTGCTAGATAAAATACTGATGCTTTGAGTTGACATAAACTTTGTTTTAATCTCATAATTAAGGTTCTCTTTCAGTATTGGATTATATTTAAAAAGCATCTTAACCATTTAAAAAAAAATTCTCTTATTCAACAAAGAGTCATCTTCAATGTGGCCCGGTTAGGCATATTTTGATTTGCAAGAAACAATGATATATCCAGCAGCCTGTCAAAGTGAAATCAAAACAATACTTTCGGTGTTAGTTGTTATGTGCAATCCTGCTGCCAATGTTTCTTCGTTTTCAAGACAATGTCATAGTGATTCAGATGTCTCGTCATTTTGCACCTTCAGGCTCAATTCCCACCACATGTGAACACCAGTCACAAATTTGCATGTCACGTTTGTAACATAAACGGCAAAGGGTCTGCAAAAATAACATCTTAATTTCTCAATGATGAGTGAATAAATTATAATCCATGATCGCAACTTTCTCACCATTGGGCCTCACCTTGTAAAACAACATTTTTGATAGCCGGCGGCTGGCGAAAATCTCATTGTTCATTTGGATCTAGAATAATTTGTCGCAATTTTGAAAGGACCGTCTTTTTTCTGGAGAGAATCCTCTTTGGATGATTTCAACTCGCAAAAGATATGAAACTGGTATATTTCAATAAATAACATCTCTTAAAATATTATGATTTCCCCTTCAACCTCATTCATCACCTCATTTACAGTATCATTGTTAAAGTCACTTTCAGTACACGCTTCTGCTTCAATTTTTTTTAATGTTCTTATGTCTTCGACCATTTAAATAAATGTGTCATATAACAAAAATTTTAAAAAGAAATATGTTCTTAACTACCCGTCAGATAAGCCTTATTTTTAAAAAAAATAGTTTATTAATTATTTAATGACTTTCGTTTTTGTTTTTTAAGGCTTGTTTGATAAGTTGCCTTGTCTAACTTCAGAAAATCTCCAAAATTTGAAAAGAATTTTGCTTAATATGGTAACTTTTAAAATAAAAGCCATTCATTGAAGGATTATTTAAGCAGGTTGATATTATGACTGCAGGAATGGGGACGTGTGTTTTGGTGTGAAAATAGTTTCGTGTTAAAGGATATTACAAAAAAGTACATATACCCAACAAAATTGCATACATTAGAGTAAATTGTATTTATATATATAGATCTACGCATATTTTCACGCATTTAATAAAAATCAATAAAACAAAATATTAACTTAAAGACATGTAATAACTATTTTTAACTTTAAAAACATCTGGAGGAAAAAAACTGCAGATCGAGTAGTTGGGTGGGGGAGGGGGATGCTCGTCTCACTGGCTCATTTGTGTCGGTATGTCAGAGCGAAGTTTACTTCCTTTCACATGAAAAATATAACACCGCCTCTCTTTCGTCTCAAGGCTTTTAAAATTCTCACTGCGCAGTGGTTTTTACCCTTGTGTTAGGCGATATTTCTTATTAAGTATTTTCCCTTTAAACGTATTTCCCTGGGGGAAACACTTGTTGTCGACTCTTTTTGTGAAATAGAATCGTAGACATTAAACTTTTACATTTTGGTTTCACCCTCTGTGATGGTGTCATCCGGTGCAGCCAATACTCTCGAACCCGATAGTGATGCCACGTTCTACAACACTTAGACTTAGGCAAAGAGCAGGCCTAAAATAGGCATAGGCCTATGTATTTCAAACTTAGACTTGAACTTTCATATATAGAACTAATGCATATTGATTAATAAGAAAGTCTGTCAGGAAATATTTTAATCATGAACAAAAAGATTTCCAGAATTGTTTTATTTTAGCACCCTGAACTCAATAACACTTGGAGCATCTTAGCGGACCTCCATTAATTATGTCAACATAATAAGGGAGGTAAGGTTTGACAAGTTTTGACAATATATGTAATAGTCAAGGGCGTAGCGTGGGTAGGCTATGTGCAGCCAGGATCAGATCCCAGGTTTGCCGTCCCTCACCCGGAAAAAAATTTCTGCAATGAAGAAAAACTATTTTTTGACAAAATAATTTTTATAATGACACCATACACTATAGATGTTATGTTAAAAATAAATACTTGTAGAAAAGCTTTAATTTCTTCGATTAAGTTTCAGTTTTTTGCTTTTCCTCGCGGCACAATCTTTGATATAACAATGTTGTTAGCAATGCCAAGCTCAAGAACCAACATAGCTATATGTTAGTCAATCTTTCTGTAGTCATTATTGATCGTATTTAATTTTTCATTTATATAATTTTAAAGAAGATTCTCTTGCAGCTGCCATTACTTGTGCTAGTTGTAAGCAATTTTAGATAAACGATATCAAATAAGGTAGGGTAAATTTGAGCCTAAATATGTTAATAAAATTGAATAAATCAAATAGCCTTAGATTTAGATTCAATCAATCTCTCTCTCTCTCTATTTTTTTTTTACTAACTGTAAGGTAAACAGTCCTTGCTTGACTACGTCATCTAAGATACTTTAAATTTAAAGACTCTTATTTGAAGGAAAATTGGTGTAGATTACCTTTTTACAAACAGTGGAGTACAGAAAGGAGCTGTTTATATTTTAAAACAACAACAACAAAAAAAAAACAACAAAAAAAAAACACAAACAAACAAACAAACAATCAAACAAAGCAAAACGAAGAAATTGTTAAAAGAGATACAGGAAATATCCTAAATTATCACAATATTTCAACTGCTAAAACTCAAACCCTATTTTAAATATTAATTCTTTTGATATGTATGATACTGAGCTGGAAAATCAAGGAAATCAAGAGGCTTAAGTAGTGCTAGATACTACCCGCGGCGTAGCATGCGCGGCAGACTTGCTCATAGAAAAGTACGAACACAAACAGCAGCACGAAGAAATGGAAAAAACACGAGTGAACGTCGACGGTGGCAGGGAACCATCGATACAATTTTGGTTTCGAGACATGCGCACTATGATTGAGCTACCTGCCCCACCCTGCAACATCCTCGCTTGTGAACCATAAACTGTGATTGGTCGACCCCAGCGAGTGTCATTCATCATGCTTGTTTGCTCGCGTCCTGTGCTTATGCCTGTCCTATAATTTCTGGCTAATTATATTTATATACTAGCAATTTACCCGCGCTTTGCTGCGGGAAGTTGGAGAATTAGTGATGAGTGACTGAGTGCATAAAAAACAAACTATATTTAGGCCCCCGGCGCCCAGCAACGGATGTTTTAAATAATAATTTACCTGCTACCATCGTGGAAGTGCATTTAACAAACCCCCAAAGTTTCATGCGTTTGCCTATTCGGGAAATAGGAGAATTAGTGATTTTCAATTTTTATACCGCACAAATAAGGAAAAAACACGTTTTTGGGGCCCCGGCCATCATGGCTGTGCATTAAAAAATTATTTTACGCCAATTTCCGTCGTGATAGGGTACCCAGCAACTTCCAAAAGTTTTAGGTTTTTACCTACACGATGAATTGTGGAAATTGTAGTTTTTAGTATAAGAAAAAATTATATTTGGGCCCCCGGCCCCCTATGAGTGGGAATTTACCATTCTCTTTCGCCAACTTTCATCGGGAGATTGTACTCAACAACTTCCCAAGGTGTCATGCTTCTAACTACATGGGGAAAGGAAGAATTATTGATGTTCAGTTTTTATATAGTTTATTTTAGGGAAAAAAATCGTTTTCGGGGCCCCAGCCCCCATGAGTGGGAAATTTAGTATTCATATTCTCCTTTTCCAATTATCGTCGGAAGCATGTACTCAAAAAATTTCCTAAGTTTCATGCTTCTACCTACACGAAAAATTGAAGAATTATTGATTTTCAATTAGTATATAGCTTATATAAGGAAAAAAAAATGGGGGCCCCTGCCCCCATGAGGTTGAATTTAAAAATTCTTTATCACCAATTTTTGTCGTACGAGGGTACCCAACAACTTTCCAAAGTTTCATGCTTCTACCTACACGGAAAATAGGAGAATTAGTGATTTTCGATTTTTATATAGCTCATGTAAGGGAAAAAATGTTTTTTGGGCCCCGGCCCCCATGAGTGTGAATTTCAAAATTCTTCTACCTACACGGGAATTCGGAGAATTAGTGATGTAGGAAAAAAGTTTTTGGGCCCCGGCCCCACATGAGCGAGAATTTTTTAGAATTCTTTTTCGCCAATTTTCGTCGTAAGAGGGTACCCTACAACTTCCCAAAGTTTCATGCTTCTACCTACACGGGAAGTTGGAGAATTAGTGATGAATCAGTCAGTGAGTGAGGGCTTTCCCTTTTATTAGTACAGATATAATTGTTTGTATAGTTTTTTTTTAAATTATATTTAATGACGCAAACCATGTACTAAGACCTCTAGCTTTAATCTAAGAGCAATTTTACAAGTGGTACGCTTTGTTGTTAATAAACATTCTTGCAGTAAGAAAACAAAAATCTGGTCTAAAGCTTTGGTATTAAACCGTTCGTCGTGGTCAAAAAAGGGACACTAGTCTTAGTACATACAAACTTTTGATTGCGTCTCCAGGTTCTTTCACACATTTACCCAAATGCAATAATCAGCAGGTGTGAACTAAATGTTACATCATGCCATTATTTCACAGAATTTTATTCAACATAACTCAGTGGCGTAGCTAGGGTCATCTGCGCCTGGGGACATGACAGAAAATTGGCGCTCCTTTTTGAAGAGACATGCATAGTTTGGGGCTTACTTTTCAAAGCAAATGGTATTTTAATGGAATAGAATGCCGACTAATAATTCTTTAGGTGATTGTAAACAATTTTTTTGAAAAATGTATATTATTACGACCAAAGCACGAAGTTCGGTTATTTAGGATATTGACCGGCCGATTCGCGAAGTGGCTGGGTATCCTTGGACAAAGCCCGTTGTGGCAGTGGAAGACTGCCCGGTTAGCGGTACATCTGTCGCTTCTGGTATGTTGGCGTGTATGTGGTAGGAAAAAGGGTGCCACGCTGTGACGATACTATTGTGTTAGTCTGTTCTTTTCGGAAAAGTCCAGCCATTGTGACTAGTTTATATTATTCTGACATTGTATTTCAGTGTGAGTAGGATGTGGCCTGAACTAAAACAGGTACACGAAAAACCGAGGCATAGTCAAAGCCAAGGTTCTGTCGAACGTGCCAACCATGATGTTCAGAATATGGTGATGACATTGATGCAAACAAATGAATCAAGACATTGGGCTGAGTATCTCAGATTTGTTCAATCCATGAAAAACCGTTGTTTTTTCCCCCACCAAATCATTTATTAGTCGCCATATGATACCATGTTTGGCTGCAAAGCAAAGCCTGGGCTGAGTACCTCAAATCTGCCCAGAGATTTGATTGATAATATAGCTAGGGTGGAAGACCTTATCAACGTCCAACAAGAAATGAAGGATGTAATAAATGCAGGGACTGCCTCTAGAAATGGAGATGCTGCCTTGCTGGTGGTGGAACCATCGGAAAGTTCAGACCGGTTGCCTGATTATAAACATGCGGAAAAGGTGTGTATAGTATGTCTAAGAGAGTGCAGTCTGTCCCTTTTGTGTGATTCCTGCGGTAAAGATTTGCATGCGATGTGTGAAACCAGCAGTGAATCAGATGAAGGATGCAGATGAATTGTAAAAAAAAAAAACGACTTGAAGGCTATGTCAGATTAAAAAAAGAAATCAGGAAGACGAGAACAGCAGCTCACAACAGTTTGCAAGGTCACGCTCTGAAGATGCTTAGAAATTCAGATGCAAAATTCCCACCAGTGAAAGTTGGAGGTAACGTCCGCGTTGTTCATAAAACTGGTGTTGACAGAGGTCGCGGTGATCTAAGAAGCCTTCTTACACTTTTCATGAACGTTGAGGATGGCTTCTACTGGCTAGGAATAGAGCATGTTGTTCTCAAACAATTGAACTCAAGAAGTGAGATTTCCATTGTAAATGAGAAACTGCTCACACTCTAATCCGTGGGTAGAGAAGGAGCATTATTACGAACCGTCGCGTCTTCCCAATCACTGACGGGCGGCCAGGTCAATGCAATTACAGTACTAAGCGCCCAACAAATGGCTGCAAATGTATAAAGAATAAACGATTATGTAATTTAAAATGTCATAAAAGTTCATCTGTTGTAATAAGTGATAACAGAAAGAAATGGATTACTATATTTAATAAGTTTCACACAGTGACATTTGCCACTTCGCGAATAGGCCGATTTCGGGCTTTGGCCGTAATATGTAGATCTATATACTCTACTAATTATACATGAATGGAAATATGGAATAGACATAGTCTACACAAATTGTTCCTCCTTTATTTGACTGTCGTAAACTTGTCAATCATAATACCAAAATTAATATTACCATGTGTTTGTTTCTCGTTGGATGCTAAGGAGTGCAAGATCACTTAGACGTCTTGTCCCATTGAAGATGAAGACAAAATAAGATTCAGTTTGCTGAAAGACCGATCACGCTTGCAATTGAAACAGCAATTCATAGAAGTATTTGCCGTGAAATACGCAGATTCTGAAATACGTCATCTCCATAAGAAACAAAATAGTTTCCGGTAGAACTTCAGTCCGGGTACTGACTGCATTTTGCAGTCTCTTATTTCTGTACACAGTTCATGACCATTGACGTCAGTGTCGTAGAAATTTCCAAAATCTAATCAACTTTGACGAAATGTATCGACATTTGTCTCAGGGAGAAGAGTGGTGACGTCCAGCAAACATCCAAACTTGGTGTTTAGGTTTTTAGACGTAAGAACCGTATTGATATTGTTGGAGTCTATCAATTACGCTGTTCATATCACCGGCACTTTCTTCTTCTGCAGAAATTCCTGCATCTCTTGCTACTGCTCCGGGCTTCCTTCGATGTCTAATTCTTCTGTCAAATTCGATCACCCAAGTTGTGCATCTTGTTTTTACATTGTTTACCTCAATCTGGCTCCAGTTTCAAGATCAGATGCTGTTTCTTTTAAATTCATAGTAGTCTCCTGCAACCGTTTCTGGACACGATCAATTTCCCAATTATGATGTTTCAGAAATGTAACAAAAATAAAAAATTAAAATTTAATATACCTGCCTGCATAGTTTTTGCATCACTTCTGGTGTCAGGCGTAATAAGCGCATTTTGTGATAATGTTTTCAACAGCCCAACTATTTCATCCATCTAGTCCATAAATAGCTTCTGATCGTGCACTCCAAGGTGTTTCAGACTCCCTCTTCACTGGGATTGGCACAACTCTTTTTAATTCTTCCCAACGAGTTTTTCGAACGAGAGTCAAACAAATGTATACTCTCAACTATTCCACACAAAAAAACGTGATAACAATTGGATCCCGTTTAGCTAAGTGTACTCCCGGTAAGTTTAAGCTGTGGTGGTCATAGTTGATGAACAATGCTCTGTGATTTCTAGCACATATTCGCTGTTGAAGGCTGGATATATGCCCAGTCATTACAGCAGCATTGTCGTAACATTGGGACCGGCAGTCGGCTGGGAGTATGTGATCAGATTCCAGTTTGTCTACGAGAACTCTTGGCAAGGCTTGCTGCGTCTTTGGAATGTATCTGAACAAAGCCTTGAAAATATGATGTTTTGATGGTTACTTTTTTAGTTTGGAAATCCACATCCACAAATCTGATGACTTGAGAAAGTTGTTCCCGGTGTCCTTGATCGGGTAATGAGTCAAGTAAGATCCCTTAGTACTTTTTTTCACCCTGATTTCACTCAACAGCTGATTCCCTAGAGTCGATGTAGGTAGGTGGATAAATTCATCTTGGTTTTCTGGTGATAAATAAGATATTGAACCTGGAATTTCTCGGGCATGTTGTTGTTTTTTTTTCTCTAACAGTGGATCATACTGAGCAGAGCAACGAGTTTGATCACTGAGAGAAAGTTGCCAACATTTTTATCCTCGTCCTTATGAAGATGTTACTCACGGCCACGCAGTGTCAAATTTGGTGCAACTAGCAACTTAATAAAGATAATTATTCTTTTCAAAATATCGCTCCAAAGCTATGGAATGCGCCCCTTAATGCTCAATGTGGGCGCCAAAATCATGCTTGGCTACTGGTTTGAAATTGCCATTTAGGACTCATTAGTTTGCATAAAAATAAAATTGAATAATCAGTTTCGATACTCATTTTGGCGCCCCCTAACGTGGCACCCGGGTACATATGTCCCTCTGCACCCCTAGCTACGCCACTGACATAACTTTAGGAAGCGATTCGTTAAAAAATTCAGATAAATGTGTCCTCTAATTTATAAATAGCACCAGTGGCGTAGCTAGGGGGGTGGTGGGGGCGGTCCGCCCCGGGCGTCACTCATTCAAAGGGCGGCATTTGGGGGCATTTAAAAAGTAAAGCCATTTCCGATCACCACCCTTTATATTTTGAAGGGGAAAAACCAAAGTGAAAAATAATATTCTTAATTTCGAGTATTAATTTACGGATTTGTGCAACATTTGTTTGATTACATAGTGGTTTTTTATAACTTAAGTAAAACCGTTCTGAAATTAAAAATCGCTAAAAAAAAAGTATTGATTTGTTTGGAAAATTAAGCGGTATATTTCACAGATTGTTCTTTTATAAAAAAAACTGCACCGCTGGTCCGAATATATGTCGTATTAATATCACCAAGACAGTATCTGCGTGGAATTTGGACATGCGCAGAATGATGCGCTAACAAGTGCCTTCATGACATGATGGTTCAAATATTGTTTTTACTGTTTAATTTGCAAGTAGTGATTTATATTACTGTTTCAGTTTTCATAAAATCATTGTAAGGTAACTTATTAAAGATTTTTTTTAAAAATTATGCAGCCCGAACAGCTTGTGTTTTTCATTAAAATACTGTTATTCATAAAAAATGATACGCTTAGCAAATTAAAGTAATGTGTAAATAATTTGAATTCTTCAATTGTATGGAAAATTATTAAGATTTAAGGCAAGAACACGAAAATATTCAAATTTCACCGCTTATAACCACAAAAATTGCATCAATAATTTCGACAAAGAAATACTTAAAAATTTCAAGCTGTCTTGGAAAAAGTTACATTTGAAGTAACTAGTAAAACGAGATCAGAGGCTGGAATTTTACTCAGTTCAATGCAATCTTTTTCTTTTCTATGGTAAACATATTTTTAAAAAAATATTGTTCCCATTTCGTGGAACAAAGATATGTGCTAATACAGAATGCTGTTATAGAAAGTTGCAGATATCAACTTAACGCAGAGTTAAAATTAGGAAAGTATGCGTGGGGAAAATTCACAATACTTGGTTTTATCTCTAGAGCAAGAAGTACATCGAGTAATTTTTGTTCATGGATGCAATTATAAAAGAAAATAAAAGAACGCGCTCATCAGTCCTTGCAAGAACATTTTCATGTAACCTATTATATTAAGAATTTGAACATCAAATAAAATTCGTTATTTACATTGATAATTAACAGTTTGATATTGAAAAAGAAAGGATCCTGGTTTTCATGGCTGTACACAGGGCTGGTCTCTGCTATTGCGGGGCCCTAAACAACTTACTTTGCGAAAAGGATTGCGCGGGGCCCGCAGTTTGGATAAAGGTATTAATGATGATAATAAGTGAAAATTAATATTCGTTGGGCCTATGAAAGCGCGGTGCCCACTGCAACCGCATAGGTTGCAGTAGCCTAAGACCAGCCTTGGTTGTACCTACACTACTAGAAGAGGCATTATGTTTTTTTAAAAATGGGGGAATGGCCCATTGATCCATTAAAATATATTCAACAGTATAGATTGGACAAGTCTTTAACCAACATTAAATTTTTGCTAAGAACACTATTTTAGCAATTGCTTTATGAAAGGAGCTTCTCCAAACTGAAGTTGAAAAAAATATATTCGTTCCACAATGAGTTATTTAAGACTACAAATTCTTGCAATATTGTCCATAGAGCAAGACAGTACAAATAATTAATCTTTAATCGATTTTTCTACTATGAAAGTTTGGTAAGTAAGTGTATAAATATTAAATATTTACAAAATGATACATACAATTTCTTTGTTTATAAAAAAAATTCTTAAGATATTAATAAAAATAAAAGCATATATTTGTTAATGTTTTTGGGTGTAAATTTGGAATATGTTTTGTCTCATTTGGGGCTGGGGGTACCTGCGACCCCAATAACATTCTTGTGGCCTTAAAAAAAATATCTTGTATTTTTAAAAAATGTGTTTTTGTAGTTATATAATCTCATGCGGCCTCTTTTATTACTGCTTACATAAATAGGGCATTCAATGGTAAAAATGTTCCCCACCTTAAAAAAGGTACTTCGTTACAATTAAAATTATTTATTTATGTTTATTAATTTATTTTAAAAAAGATCATAATAC
>MUZC01001016.1:142731-177894 GCA_002072015.1 Radix auricularia
TTTTTTTTTGTTGACGTCATTAGAATATGTGTAAAAGTTTAGAGAGTTTTACGTCATCATTTGTGGTGACTTCAATCAAGATCTTAGCGGCCCAGGGGCAGAAATTGAAAACTTTTTCGAAACAAGCTTCAACATTCAACTACTTTCACCAAGATTGGCAACTACGATCTATCAAACAACAATTGACGGAGTATTTGGGCGATTAGCTGATTACAATTTAGAATGTTTCATTTATGAGTCTTATTTCTGTGACCACAAACCACTTGTAGTTAGATTAAAGAGAAAATAAAAAATTTTAAAATGTAAAGAAATGACTTTTAAATAAAAAAAATTTCAGGTATATTCATTACACAAGAAAATTCATAAAAATATGTCTAAAATCTAAACACAATTACTGATAACTACATAATGCTGATATCTAACATAAGTACTGATACATAATACGAAAATGCGCTAACACGTCCTGAGTTCCAAAAGGGACCAGGCTTAACATGATTTTTTTATTATTATTTTTTTTTTCCACGGATCATTATTATTTCGACTCTTGACCGGAAAGATAAGATGGTTATTCTATTTTGGAAGGCGAATCTTGCTCTGATGTCATATATTATAATTTAGGTGTATTATGGGCACCTACGGTGCCCACTTTTTTCAAAAGTCTAAGTAACTTATCCATGTTTGATAGATACGAAATATTAAAGTTCCTGAAATACACACAAAGTATTTTATATTTATTAATTTCTAAAATCCTCTTCTTACATCGCTCCATTTTCCAAGTTAAAATATCAGCTAAAAGAATGGCGTCATATAATATTTTTTACGGAGAGAAACACCACATGCCTTTTAACTGCTATGGACTGTTATTTATAAGTAAATAAATTTATAAGTATTATGCACACCTCCTGATGCACACCATGTATTAAAATTAGGGCTGCGGAAATAAACGATTAATTTCTCGATTAATCAGTAATTTTTTATCGATTAAATTTATTTGAATCGATAAAATAACAATTTATACTACTGATAATATTTCAAGTGGTCTTTCCGATTTATTAATTAATTATTAATAATAATGCTTTTTTACGTACAAACTTCTCTATTTAAAAAAAAAAAAGATTTTTAAGGTAAACTTTAAAATAAGCTGTTATTATAAGGAAAATGATTTTAAAAAGTTAGCATTGTTTTTACTTAATTAACAATAACAAAATTTTAATTCATTGACATTATATAATTTTAAATAAAAACATGTCAATTGTCTGTTTTTGTTACTTCCCTTGAAATTTTCAGTTTAATGACGCCACACATTTTATTTTTAGCTTTAATCAAAATTATCGATTAATTATTCACGTAATATTTCAAAAGTTAACGATGAAATTAAAATTAATCGATAACAGCCCTAATTAAAATATATGCTCAAACAACGACGTCATAGCGTTACGGTTACAATGAGTGAGTGAGTGGCTTGGGCTATTTTATTATTTATGCTCACCGGTAGATTCCGAAACTGACTCAAAGAGCTGAAGAAATCTTCCTCACTCATGAAGTTCACAGCCTAACAGAGTCATCTTTGTGTCCAGGTTAGTGTTTCCATTGGTATAGCTGCATATCAGTAGTTTATTATTGTTCTTTGTTGGAATAACTCCAATAATCTACATCATATTTTATACTGAATACTGCAATGTGTCTAATAGCTAATCCAGTTAGTCATCTATAAAAAGTCTAGCTAATGAGTTGTCTGTCTTTAGTCCCGTATGCGAGTAAAAACACTTTAAAATCATCCTTATTCCCGTCTGGAATTCGGGCGTGAATGGGTTGCCTGAAGAAACCAGGAAAACAAACACGCTTTCAAGAAGACTGTAGTCTTCAATAGTCTGCTGTGTAGAAAGAGTGGCTGTATTGTCTAAGTTAAGAATGGCCAGATTTTACACCGTGCCTATTCAAAACTGGATTTCTACTTGGACCACAAATCGCAGGAAAGTCTTAAATTTGAATGCGAATCTCTTTCTTTTTGTTTTTTTGCTGAGGAAGGCTTCTTGTGGATACGTTCGTCATTTTGTTGCGTCATTTCAGCCTTACCCTGTTCAAAAACTTCATCTCTGTTGAAACACCACGATTACACGCATGCTCAAAGTTAATTTTTTAAACATTATTTTTAAAAATGTAATGAAAAGGTTTGCTGCACTGAGAACAAATGAGACAGTCAGAATGAAATGATGGTGACGTGGCACCTTGGTAATTATATCTAATGGACTACGTGTGCTCGGGACGCGGAGTGATGTCCCCTGAGATGACAACGCCGTGTTCTGATTGCTACCAATCCCAGGAATCAACAAAATAGCGATCAGCGGGGACAACACCCCACACTCTGAGTGCACGACTAGGACAACGTTGACCTCACACCACCACATCCACCGCACGCTGCTACCACCCCTCCACCCAAACTACAAATCGTATTATGGTGATTTCTAGACAGTCCTCGGACTACTGAAACAAATTACTGGACGAAACTGTCCCGTTCTCACTGGACGAAACTGTCCTGTTCTCACTGGACGATTAGACTAAATTGAAAGAAAACAATGACATATTTCTGAGTTGAAATTTGCTGAAATATTTTTGTAAGTTATGGCTTTAATTATATGCCAATAAAAGTTACTACGCAGACTGCCATTTTTATGGGGCGGAAATTACCCTGGGAAGAAATGCTACGATCTCCATGATATAACATTGCAAAAGAGTACATCGTGTTAAAAAGTTTTTTGTCAAAATGTAGGAAAATTGTGTCTTTTCTTACCAGGTTGTTTAGTCAATCGAGAATTTGAAGAAATTAAGAATATTGACGGGAAAAATTGACAAGAATGGTTTGTTTTGCGAGCAGCATTTTATTTTTCTAAATGCGGATGTAGAATTAGAACTAGCCATTTGCCTCATGTTTTCATAGGTAAGAGACCGTCCATAAATTTTGGCCGATTTTTACCCCCCTTAAGTGGGGGGGGGGGGTTAAAAATTCAAGTAGTTCCTCCTTCATCACGAGCTTTTCTTATAACTCTTCATAAAGAAATCTGAAACGAATCTTCTGTAACGGGTTTATGGGAACCAATCTTTAATTTAAACCTTCTAAAATTTCATCCATTGGTGGAATGATCCTCCAATTAATCCAAAATGGAAAATAACAATGAAAAGTGTTGAAAGTGATAGAGATGAAACAATAAATATGTTCAGTAAAAGAAAACCATTTTCACGCACGGCATGTTACGAGGTTTTTGCAACATAATAACTTTAGAAAAAAAATTGTAATGTTTGGCCTAAAATAATCAAGGGCCTTATACAGTTTTTAAACATTTAAGTGAAGGTGTAGTCTTTAAATAAACCTCAAAGAGATGATAAATCCTAAGAAAATATTTGGATGTAAAAGAGAATGATCTGGATTTTAAAAAAAAAATCTCCCCAAATACATGACACGCCCACCACAACATGGACGGTGTATTTGGATGTTTTAGTTTGAATTGAAATGATTCGAATAATTAATTCACGATGAGTGGTCCGCTCAGCCTCTTGGTTTGTTTTAAATTATATATATACAGCAGCAATAACACTTATAACAAGTACTAGTATTTTGCACAAAACACACACGCACATAACACAATTTTTAAAAAAATTTGGATTGGAAAAACATTAACACTTTTTTTTTTTAAAACAATTCAAAGCGTTTGTGTTTGGTTAATTTTATATTATTATTGCCAAAATCAATGAGGTTAAAGAACATACTAAATTAGATGAGGCAGAAAATAAAAGGCAATAAAATAGCTATTTGAATAGAACATTTTGGGAAAACTCCAGATTAATTCTGAGTCGATTGTTGATGTTGGAGGTTCGCTTGGATGGAGTATTAGGATTGCTGTGGATTACGTCACGTTATTCTACGCAAGGGAGACTATGCTCGACAGATTAATGTGAGATGCTCTAGAAAGATTATGACGTAAGGTACCAGGAAGATTGTTAAGTTCTGCGCATGGAAGACGATAGTGTTAAGCACTAACCAAATTAAGGTTCGCTCCTCAAGGAACATTAGGATATGCTGTTGGACCTATTATTATAGAACGATGCCAACATTTGAAAGCTAAAAGTTTGTTTCCTGTATCCTAACATGAATCATAAAAATATTACTTCATTCAAAAGTGATGTTCATTCACTTTCCATCTTCATATTGCTTTTCAAACTGCTGAAAATATATAGATGATTATTTTACGCATTTGAAACCACCCCTAGAATAATTCAAGTAAACCAACAACAACAAGAGCCCATTGTCGCTGTGAGGCGGATTGGGGCACAAGACAGATCGATGACATGATTTCACCCCAACCCCGCCTCCAGCCCCCCTCCANCCCCCCGCAAAGGACTGACCTGATCAGCCGGCACGCAAGGGCTAGAGTAAAAAAAAAAAAAGAAAGAAAAGCACCGCTCTACTGAAACAGGTGGGATTGTTTTCAGAGCCCCACAGCCCGGCCTGTTCATAAAAGGTCCCACAAGTCACGCCAGTAGTTGCAGCCCTGCATTTACCCCGAGTGCTGTTCAGTTGGGCAAGCAGATACCCTGCCAGTTAGTATCGTTGCGGTGTAACGTGAGGACTAACACAGCACGGTGTCTCTGGCAACTGTTGTTCTTGTTTGTGAGGGGGGAATATCCGGTGTTGAAAGTAAACAATATGACAATGTGAACTTCTATGGTGTATTACGTTTACCGCGTGTGTGTCTAAACTTAGAGACAATCGCACGTATGCAGTAGGTGGTGTGTAGTAATGCAAACACACCGGGATTAACTTGCATTGATGCGTGATATTTTTGGGCGCGATTCTTGTTGTGTTTGCTCAACTTTGAAATTATCTCGGGGGTGTTTTCTGTTTATCAAGAAACTTTGAACATTCTTGTGCTCTCATTGGATACACTTGGCCCATCTAAAAATATGTAAAGTAAGTTTTATCTGTAGGGGCCGTCCATTAAATGACGTCACGCACCTTAGGGGACGGTCACACATGTGTGATGATGTGTGACGAGGGAGAGGGCGCGTTTACGAAATGTGACGTCACATCAAAACCTGCAATTTTAAATAAAAGCTCCACTTAAATATTTGATTGTTTAAAATTTATTTATTAACATTTTTTACGCGTGTTTAGATATTAGTGTGCAGCTTTACAATAATTGCATACTTACAGGATAAAAAAGTGAAAGTTTTTGTGACGAAGAGAGAGGCAGGGGGGGGGTGAAAATCGGCCAAAATTGCATTACGCCATTTATGGACGGGCTCTAAGCTAAAGTTATTTTGATGATAAAAATGAGTCCATAGTAAATCATAAGTTTATAAGTAATGCTAGAATGTGTTATACCAAGTAATAAATTTGATATTTTGAGTAAAATATCATCGGGGGAGGGGGAAATATCTGTAAATAAACTTTTCTCAAGATTCACATTTCCGACACAGATGGACTATGTTTTATTGTATTTAACCAATCTAATTCTAAGAATCTTATCTTCTTCTTATCTTATATGTTACAAACGCTCCTTCTGTACAGAAGATTATTGCGTCCTACGTATTTCTATGGTTTGTGTTTAGTCCTGTATTCTTACTAGAGTTTTAAATGATGATAAAGTTTTAGCTTTCCTGGTTTCTTCAGGCAACCCATTCCACCCCCGAATATCGGACGGAAAGAAAGAAAACTTGTATGTGTTTGTTCTTGCATATGGAATAAGAAAGGTGTTTTTATCTTTATGTCTATCAGAGGGTTGTATTAAGTTAACCTCTTTGTGTTGTATTTCTAAATTAGAATTAATTGTATAATTACTAATTTACTCTTGGTTCTTCTATCCTCTAGTGTTTCAAGGTTTAATGATTTAACTCAGTGGTTCTCAACCTTTCTAATGCCGCGACCCCATAATACAGTTCCTCATGTTGTAGTGACCCCCAACCATTAAAATATTTTCGTTGCTATGTGATAACTGTAATTTTGCTACAGTAATGAATTGTAATATAAACTTCTGATATACAGGATGTATTTTTATTGCTACAAATTGAACATAATTAACGCATAGTGATTAATCACAAAGACAAAATGTAGTTATATATTGTGAATTATTTATTTCTAATAACAAATAAATGAAATATTGTCTTGTAGCATGGGTAACAGACTTAATATAACAACAGTAAACTAGATTGCTACATTTTGCAACAGTATGCATACAAAGCCAACGTCAGTGTGAAGGTTGAGCTTGCTTCCTTCTCACCAGAGCAGAAATTCTTGGGGAAGTCTTTGCAAGAGCACAGCGAAGATCATCTTCCACAGCAAGTCTACTTCTGTATTTAGACTTCATAACTAGCAAGCTGGAAAACCCTGTTTCACATAGATATGTTGTTGGAAATGGAAGAAGGCGCAACACAGTCTCATACAGAACAGGATATGACTGCAAATACTTGATCCAGAATTTTTTTAACTCGCTTTGTAGAAAAATCAGTTTTCGCTGCATCGCTGTTAATAAGTTCAATGAACTCTTGTGCTGTCTCTGGGACATCTTCAACTTTAATTGTGAAAGGGCTTCTGACAAGTGCAAATGGGGTGTCAGGTAGATTTGGAAAGTGTGACGAAATTTCATCTTCAAGCATGTGCAAGTGTTCTTTCACAGAAATGATCAACGTAATTCTTTTGTCTTGTTCAATGCCATTTTCCTTAAAGAAAGATAAGGTAGGCAACATGTAAATATTATTTTTATCCATTTTTTTTTTCCAAAGTGGAAGTTTCATTTGGAATTATCGAATCTTTTCAGACTAATCAAGGCTAGATGCATTTGGTCCTTGCAATGATAAATTTAACTCATTCAAGATGGTAAAAATGTAAACCAAGTAAGCTATTTTCAGCAGTTCACTTTTATCACTGAAAATTGCTTCGAATTGCGGGCTTGCCTTCTGAATAAAAAATGTTTTGAGTTCATCACGGAGCTCAAAAACACGTTTCAAAACTTTTCCCTTTGACAACCATCTTACTTCAGTGTGAAATAGCAGAGCATTGTGTGGCGCATCCAGCTCGTTGCACAGTTGCGAAAACAGTCGACTGTTTAAACTGCTCACCTTTACAAATTTGACACAACCTATGACGGTTTTCATTACTTCTTGTAACTGGTGGCAGCGTCTTCGTGGCTCATATTTGCCTATGAATTATGCAGTGAGTTCCGATGACTTTTGGTGACTTATTCAGGACCAAACGCTGAAATCCAGATCTACATCCTAGCATAGCTGGAGCACCATCAGTGCATATACCACAAACCTTTTGCCAAGAAATCTGATGCTCTTTCAGAAATGAACCAACTGTATTAAATACATCATGAGCAGTAGTTTTTGTTGCAATGGGTTTGCAAAAAAGAAACTCATCTTTAAAGTCGCCATCAATAATGTACCTCACGTAAACCAGTAACTGAACAGTTTGCCACGTCTGTAGATTCATCAAACTGTAAACTAAATATTGGAAGTGGAGCAGATTTAATTTCCTGTATTACCTGGCCAAGAATATCAGCAGACATGTCATCTAATCGTCTGCGGACAGTGTCGTTGGATAAGGAAATTGCATTCAATTTTGTAACAAATTCGTCTCCGATCATAACTCGAACAATGTCTTTGGCCGCTGGCAACAGTAAATCCTCACCAATGGTTTGAGGTTTCATATCTCTAGCAATTCTGAGTGCGACCAGATGTGAAGATCAACAGCTGCTGCATTTTGTTTGTAGTATGTGCCACCAGTGTCAAGTCTGGCTTTCTTGAGTGCATCAGCTTTGCTTCTAAAATAGTTGATATCCCTGCTGGCAAAGCTCGGATGATTGCTATCAAAATGGCGTTTTAGTTTGTTTGGCTTCATAGATTCGGCCGGAAGGCCTAGTGGCGCTCGGCGGCGCCCAATGCTGTATTCCGATTGGCTGCCTGCAGAGAAAGACCGGAGAGAGAGAACAGTGCCGGGCGCCCTGCCTGTGCTATGGAAGTTTCGCCCGCCGCTCGCATCGCCGCACCCGCAGCGCCGCTTCTAGGACACCCTCAGTCTGAGCCCTGGCGACCCCCGGGAAAGGGCTGATCGACCCACAAAGGGGTCGCGACCCCTAGGTTGAGAACCGCTGAATTTAACTAATGGTGTTACTCTTGTCAGTTTTGAATGTTCTCCATATCATATTTAATCAATCTAATTCTAAGAATCATCATATTTAATCAATCTAATTCTAAGAATCATCATATTCCCTACCAATCTAAGATTTTAGACGGGAAACAGCCGGGTAATTGACAAATCAGATATTCCCCCCCCCCTTTCTTTACGGGAAATGGATGAGTCGCTTAGTCCAAAGGGAGGTAGCAGCTCATCTTGATACAGACGCCAGGTAGACAATTGGTTAGAGCGCTAACTAGAGGAAAGATATCATTTTCGAAAGCTTCGACATTGAGCTCATGTAAGGCTCCGACGCTGAACTCATGTAAGGCTCCGACACTGAACTCATGTAAGGCTCTGATACTGAACTCATGTAAGGCTCTGATACTGAACTCATGTAAGGCTCCGATACTGAATTCATGTAAGGCTCTGATACTGAACTCATGTAAGGCTCCGACGCTGAACTCATGTAAGGCTCCGACAATGAACTCATGTAAGGCTCCGATACTGAATTCATGTAAGGCTCTGATACTGAACTCATGTAAGGCTCCGACGCTGAACTCATGTAAGGCTCCGACACTGAACTCACGTAAGGCCCTGATAGAGATATCTTTCATGTCTTTGGGTTGATGTTAACTTTATTTAGATTTAACAGATATCCATTACTTTTTTAGGTATGTTAGCGATTAATTTAAATTTAATCGTTAACTTTTGAAAAATTAACGATTAATTAATCGTTAATTTCGATTAAAATTAAAAATTAAAATTTATGATGTCATTGGTAAAACTTATTAAACGTTCTTGTTGAAAATCTAAAAAACACTGGAATGTCTCCTTTATATGTCATCTTTTAATCAACTACGCAAAGAGACAAATGTGTTGACATAATTTGATTCAAGTGATGAGCGGGTCTAATTGATAATTAGAATTGTCGAGCTGAATAATCATTCACATGAATCTGAGGTAACTGGTGTGCACTAAACGGTCTTGGCCAGGAATAAATTTATTGGATATCAATGTTCATTAAGTTTCCACTGTTGTAGAGGGTTAATGAATTCAGGAACTTACATCTCCATTTTGTAAGGCAGTTATTCATCTGAAGAGTCATTTTCTGTCTCTGAGTCAGACTCAATTACTCGCATAAGCTTCATAAGCTTAATACGCTTTTCATTTGGTTTGATAAGTAGGCAAACCATGGTTTGCAAAATATATCAACAATTTGAACATTCCCGTCAGTAAATGGCTTAAAACCCAATTGTTCATATTTCATATAATCGTCATGAAATGTATTATTTATCGGCCTCTATTTTTAAAAATTATTATTTCTTTTTACTTTCTGACTTCCAATAATTTGTAAATGATGGGTCAATTAATCGTTAAAAATAATTTAATCTTTAAAATCTTTTAACGATTAATCGAGAAATTAATCGTTAATTTCCGCAGCTCTACTTTTTATATTTTTACTTTACTTTTTTCCCATCTTTCTGTCCCCATCAATTCTCCCCCATCATTTTTGCCTATCACCTTGTCCCATCGATTACAATAATAGTCTTCTTCTTATGTACCCATCAGTTTTACCCATCCAAAATCTCTGTTAAGAGTGTGGCACCATAACATAATGTATTCAGGATCAAATCGCCAAACAATCATTTTTTTACCAAAAAAATTGATCCCTCAAAGTTGAGGTACCAACCAATCATTTCTTTTAATTAATAGGTCAAAGTTGAGGTACCAACCAATCATTTCTTTTAATTAATAGGTCAAAGTTGAGGTACCAACCAATCATTTCTTTTAATTTATCGCTCTGAATTGACACACGAAATTGATGTCGTGAGTCGTGAAATAAAAAATTATTAGCCGGCCCGCTTCGTAGCATACGCCGCTAATGATTTAGTGACGTGTGACATTTTATGAAAGTAATTGTTGATGAGAGTGTGTGACTACTTTTCTGTCACTGAGCACAACGGAGAGCACGAAGTTATTATGCCAATGTTAAGAAACAAAGCTTACAGCCGTGTTGCGAAGTCATGGGTCGAAATGGAGCTTGAACCTACGACCTTCCGCGTGTTAGGCGAATGTAATAACCACTACACTACGAAATGCATGCTATTCTGTTGTTCTGAAAGAACATAGTAATTGACCTCAATTGAATGCATTGTTGGTCTCGATGATCTTCCACCATGCACTACCTTTTCTTGCCAGCTGATTGGTCGGTGGGGTTAGACAGCTTGCTTGTTGTCCGGCATGGTTGAACAATGAGGAGAATTATATATATAGATACCAGAAAATTAATGTGTCCTATGTTTATCTATAGTTTTTATTTAGACCTGCATTCTTATTAGAGTTTTAAATTATGACAAAGTGTTGGCTTTCCTGGTTTCTTCAGGCAACCCATTCCCCGCCCGAATTCCGGACGGGAAAAAAGAAAACTTGTATATATGTTTGTTCTTGCATGCGGAATAAGAAAGGTGTTTTAATCCTTATGTCTATCTGAGGGTTGTATTAAGTTATCTTTGTGTTGTATTTTTAAATTAGAATTAATTACTTTATATATACTTTCTACTTTACTCTTGGTTCTTCTATCCTCTAGTGTTTCAAGGCTTAATGATTTTACTAATGGTGTTACTCTTGTCAGTTTTGAATATTCTCCAGTAATGAATCCGCCAGCTCTTTTTTAAATTTGTTCTAGTTTATCAGTGTTTTCTTTGGTGGATGGTTCCCATTCAGAAGATGCATATTCTAGTATAGGTCTCACCAGGGTGGGGTGGCATTTCAGTTTTATATCTTTATTACTTTTGTAAAAGTTTTTTTTTTATAAAGCCTAAGCTTTTGTTCGATTTTTAAAATAACTTCATTGACATGGGGATTCCATGATAGTTTTCTTATTTATTAGGGAAGCGGTGGTCTAAGTAGTAGCGCGCTGGACTACCGAACCGCTGCAAGAACTCGAGTCGCGAGTTCGAGTCGTGTCACTGGCAAAGCCCCGGGGCATTGTGCTAACCACACAATCCCATGCTCGTTAGTAGTCAATGAAACTTGTGAACGCTACTTCACTTGCTCCCATGGACCTTCATGGTCTGTAGGGGATCATTTCATTTTTATTTTCTCATTTATTATGAGATTTAAGTATTTCGCATCATTAGTTTGGGTTATTTCTTTTCCATGAATGAAATATTGTGAATTTATTTTTTTATTTTTCTTTGTTACTCTTAGCAGTGGACACTTTTCTGAGGGGAAAGACATACTCCAGTTAGTTTCCAAATTAATAAATTCATCTAAGTATTTTTTGTAAAATTTTGCTAGATTGTTCTGACTTAATTGTTCTATAGATCAGCAAATAACCTAACTTTTGTTCCTGTTGAGATGTCGTTGGGTTAATCATTAACATACATTTTTAAAAAGCTAAGGGACCTAGCCCAGTTCCTGGTGGAACTCCTGAGTTAAATTTATTGGTGCAGGTACAAGTTATTCTACATCTAGGGACTGTTTTGAGTCTTAATTAACGTGAAAGAACTATAACTATTGCGTTATTTACATCACATTATTAACAAGCGACCTACCAGTGCCTATATTCAAGCATGCATTTCTTTTGTCGAGACAATTTTGGGATGAAATATTAATACATAACTTCCACAGATTCATGTGTGGGGTCAATTTGATATTCACATAAAACACATTTATGGTATTTGAACATTCCATCTCTAGTTACTTGTAACACCATATTCTCTAGTTAGCTCTAACACCACATTCTCTAGTTAATTGTAACACCATATTCTCTAGTTAGCTCTAACACCACATTCTCTAGTTAATTGTAACACCATATTCTCTAGTTACTTGTAACACCATATTCTCTAGTTACTTGTAACACCATATTCTCTAGTTACTTGTAACACCATTGCTCGCCAGCATCCCACCAACTGCCTCTTGCAGCCACCCAAACTCCAGTCAGCAAAATTGACAGAAACATTTTATCGTTTATTATGTCGCTGAATTTAATCTCAACGATTAACTGTGATTTTGCGTGTCTCAGATCGGCTCTGATATTCCCGTTATTTCTTGCATGTTTTCTCCACATCATTGCAATAATCAATAGTGCTCAAAATACTTTGAAAAAAACGGATTTTTAAAGTAACATCATGTCGTTGATTGAAAGTATTCTTAGACTATGTTCTTGGCCAATGTTCTTATCTTATCTTAGATATACAGACGCTCCTTCTATGCAGAAGATAATTGCGTCCACAGACCATGAGAGATGATCTGTTGGCAAGTGATGCAGCGGTCACAGGCCACGGCTATAGGGGTTCCACGCATTACCCCAGCCGCCTAACTATTGTCTAGTTAGGTACCCATTCGGAGCTGGGTGACTCGGGGACTCCTCAGGCCCCAAGAACAAATCCCCACTTTCGTGTGGATTCGAACTCGTGACCATCGGTATGACAGTCGAGAGCGCTACCTCTCGACCACCACGTCCACTTAGACAATGTTCTGAGACAATGTTCGGAGACAATGTTCTTAGGCAATGTTCTTAGGCAATGTTCTTAGACAATGTTCTTGGACAATGTTCTTTCTATTGAGAAAGAAAGAGTATGTTTGTATCTACCGTCGTATAGCTGTCAAGTTATTTGTGATAATCATTAATCAGAAACACATAAACTTAACCTTAATCGTAACCTTAAACCTAACTCTTAACATAACCCCTAGCATGACCCTAACACGCCTAAGCCTAACTCTTTTAACAATAACTCCGAAGCTGATCCTTAATCCTAATTCATATTCCTACTCCAGAGGCGCAACAACGACTAGGCAAAGGGGCAGTTGCCAGGGGCGAAGAGGGTTAATCCTTCAATAATCAAATAATTTAGTATTTTCCCTATCTCTCAAGGGCGCAAAAAATGAATTAGCCAAGGGCGCGGGAAACCTAGCTACGCTTCTGCCTACTCCCATAAACTACAAATAATTTTAAAGAAAGTTTTACTGTAATATTTTAAAGGTTCCCGACCCCCGGTAAAAGTTTAGAAGCCTCACCAGAATAGAGCTCCTGTACTTATAGTCGTTACTCAATACGGTACGGAACAATGACGGTAGTCATTCTAAAACTTCCGCGCTCTGTTTTCACTTACCTAGACCAGTGCTTCTCAAACTTTTTAGCATGGTGGACCGGTAGGAATTTTTCCAGGGATCTGTGCACTATTTTACCTGTACTGGCGTGGCCGCGAAATGTTTTTTTTTTAAATTTTATTTGTTTATTTCATGTGCTTATTGCCGAAATAATGGCACATCCTAGAGCAGGGGTCTCAAACACGCGGACCGCGGGCCAATTGCGGCCCGCTGGATGATATTTTGTGGCCCCCACTTGATATCCAAGTTCAGTGCAAGTGGGGCCCGCCGTGGCAATAACGAAGACAAAAAAAACACTAAAATACGATATTTTAAAACTGTAATTTGACTTTTTTTTCTTTGGCCTTCCAGGACCCTTTTTCTAGAAAATAAAGTTTTATTGATTAGATTGATTTATCTAATTTGTTTAAAGCACAAGCACTTTCGGGCTTTTATGGAGGAAATAGAGTCTACATATAAGGATGTGCTCTACTTTACTGAAGTGCGTTGGCTCAGCAGGGGAACTTGCTTGAAGAGGTTTTTTTGAGTTGAGAACAGAATTGAAAGCTTTCATGGAGAACGATGGGATAGCTGTTCCTGTACTAAGTGGTCCCAAATGGCTCGTGGACTTAGATTTTCTTGTTGACATCACAAAGGAGCTGAATGTACTGAAAAATGAAGTTACAAGGACAGGAGCAGCTTGATAGTGCTGCCTATGAAAATGTGAGAGCATTTTCCTCAACACTTATTTTATGGAAAACCCAGCTCTCTCAGAAAAAACTCTGCTATTTCCCAGCATGCAAGGCACTTGTAAATGTGGACATGCCATTAGATGGTGAGGAATATATTGATGCCATTGAAAAGCTACAGGAAGAATTTGGTCACCGATATGCTGTATTTGAGAATCACAAAGCCTTTTTTTAAATGGTTGCTGACCCTTTCTCTTTCGATGTCCAAGATGCCCCTCCTGTGTTGCAGATCGAACTCATCGACTTGCAGTGCAATTCTCATCTAAAAAGCTAACTTCAGGAAGGTGAAAAGAAAAACAGACAAGCTTGGATAATTTTGAAGTGAATTGTCCCCAGCCTTTCCTGCATTTTCCAGATGTTCAGATGGATTATGTGCTTTTTGGGAGCACATACATGTGTGAGTAGCTGTTGACCACCATGAACTTCAATAAATCCAAGTACAGGTCGAAACTCACTGGTGATCATCTTCAAGCTATACTGAGTATCTCGACTGCTTCCTCCTTCAAGACAAATGTGCTTCAGCTGTCTAAGGGGAAACGCAGCCAAGTCTCTTCCAGGAAGGGGCAGTAGGTATAACATAGGCAGCAAGAGTGCTGCCAGTGAAGCCAATGTTTGAACCTTTAACAAATAATAATGAATAAAGATGGGGGAGACTGAACAGTTGTATTGTTTTTTTGTATTAACTTGATGCGGCCCAACATCACCTATACTCTGACTCATGTGGTTCCAGGCAAATTGAGTTTGAGACCCCTGTCCTAGAGGGTTTGTACTAAGTAAGTATTTATGGTTACACATTATTATAATTATATTTTTCTGTCCTTTCTTGATAATTTCTGCGGACCTGCGGCGGATGGCCCACGGACCGGCTCCGGTCAGCTGACCATCACTTTGAGTAGGCCATAGATTATATGAATATATAAACACTTCTCCTACACTGTGGAATAAGTAAATAAATGTTAAACAGTTTTTAACTATGTTTCTCTCAGAGGGGTCACTAGTGTTGGTGTCACCCGGGGCGCTAGCTCATGGTGTCACCCGGAGCGGTAGCTCATGGTGTCACCCGGGGCGGTGGCTTTTGGTGTCACCCCCTTATGATTTATCCCATAGAACTCCTCCGAGTTTTCCAGTGCCAAATAAAGAGAATATATAGAATTTTACAGTCTGGTGTCACCCCCTGATGGTGTCACCCGGTGCGGCCCGCCCCCACCGCACCCCCTAGCGACGCCACTGGTTTCTCTATGACTCGAATAAAGTTATTTAGTCAATGGAAAGGTCAAAGTTCATCTGCTCCTAATATTTCCTTGAGATTATCCTGGCTTTGCCAACTGATCGTGTCAGCTGCCAACTGATCGTGTCAGCTGCCAACTGATCGTGTCAGCTGCCAACTGATCGTGTCAGCTGCCAACTGATCGTGTCAGCACAATGACAAGGATTCACGATTTAAAGCTGATTCAATTCGAATATACGGCTGGAAAACAAAAATAATTCTAAACGAAACCCTACCTACTACAATGCCTTGCCAAAAATATGCTCAGGACAAATCGGCATACATTCATTGCTGCCCCTTGAACTAACCGAATGTTCTCACCCCTCCACTTATTATATTTAGGTGTGGTAAACATAATCTACGGGGGTAATCATCACAGAGGCCGTCTACTTATGATGGGCTTAACCTTGTTCAAGATGCCCCAGTTAGCCGTGTCGCCAACCACGGTGGTACCTCGAGATACGAATGTTTCAAGTTACGAAAAATTCAAGATACGAAAGGCGAATGGAAGAATATTTTGTTCCAAGATTCAAAAAAAAATATTTTTTTTTTTTTAATTTAAAACCCAAAAGATACGAAAAATGCGCAGCTGACAACACTGTGCATCACGTGACAGAAAATGTTCAAGTCGGTCTTGTTGTTGCGCAGTCTTGTTGTTGCGCAGTTCAATCACTAATGTCTGACTCGTTTCAGAAACATTGTAAAAAGCAGGCAAAAACAAGCTTCCTTGATGAATATTTTGCTATGAGACCATGACTAAGAGGAGACGTTGGGAGTGAGACAAAGAAGATAAAAGATGAAACAGAAAATGAGGAGGAACAAAAAGAGAGAGAGAGAGAGAAGAAATGAACCATCAAATATCTCGTCATAAGTTTAGATGTATTAAAGGACCTATTAAACTCACACCCCAAGTTCCTATCTCATCATAAGTTTAGATGTATTAAAGGACCTATTAAAACTCACACCCCAAGTCCCTATCTCGTCATAAGTTTAGATGTATTAAAGGTCCTATTAAACTCACACCCCAAGTTCCTATCTCATCATAAGTTAAGATGTATTAAAGGACCAATTAAACTCACACCCCAAGTTCCTATCTCATTAAAAGTTTAGATGTATTAAAGGACCTATTAAAACTCACACCCCAAGTCCCTATCTCGTCATAAGTTTAGATGTATGAAAGGACCTATTAAACTCACACCCCAAGTTCCACGTTATTTCCAGGTTGTACTCTTTAAGTCTTTGATGCACTGGTATTTTTGCCTCTTATTTTACCACTGCATGAGCAGTTTCATTGTTGTAAAAAGTCATAATACACTCACCCCCCCCCCCCCCCCACACAAACACAACTTTTTAAAAACTTTTTTTTTTCCATTAGCTTTTTGGCCAATGATTCTATTAAAACCTTAATGAATAGCTTCCCCATTTATGAATGATTTATAAAACAGCAAAAACTCCCATACAAAATCATAGATAAAAACAACCATGCGCCCCATATGAGTAACATGTTCACATCGCTTCTAATGTGTAACGGACAAATAGCTCCATTTTGTAAATAAGCCGGCGGCTTCAAATGATCTTTCCATTCCATGATGATCCGCTTATTTTGTTGAATAAAGTGCCAGATTTTTTTTAGCGATTGTTGTTCTAATCTGCCCATCAGCGAGAGATTTTACTAAATGAAATTAAAATATTTGTGGTGCTATAAATCAGTATACTAAAAGTACATTAAAACATTGAAGGATCAAACAAAATTAAGATCATTTATTTATTTCAAAATCAGTTTCGATTTTTTTTAAATATTGTTTTCAATCTAAAAAGAATGTTCCAAATGAAATAAGTAGATTATGAAATTAAACGTTAAATATGGAATATTATTGGCTAAAATAAACGATTGCCCTCTTGGGTGTGGGAGCTCTTCAATCGCGTGACAGCAGTTTTAGTGGGCTTTCAGGCACAAACATGATGGGGAAAGTGTTGAATTAGTGGTTGCCAGGCAACGATACACTATCATGAATTAACTAATCACCGTAATTAACTTTCCTGAGTAGAAGTTGAACATTTTGTGTTTATTGTTATTACTCAATATCTGTTTTTATTACTCACTCTAGTGATTTTGTCCTATTGTCATTTATATTCATCATAATTCATGACATACAAACAGAGAAGTCGTAACTATGAATATGAAATGACGGACATGGAATAGCGGTTATAAATGCTGCCTTTTGTGTCAGTCAGATGGGCAACAGGACATAATTTGGCTTGGGTAATATTCCCTCTCATTCCTTCACACACACAAATTCACACACACACTCTCTCTCTCTCTCTCTCTCTCTCTCTCTTCTCTCTCTCTCTCACACACACACACACACACACATAAACACAGATGCACACACACATGTTGAATTAGCCGATGAGGTCGTCATGTGTACAAGTTAAGCATGTGTACAAGTTAAGTTAAGCATGTGTACAAGTTAAGTTAAGCATGTGTACAAGTTAAGTTTAGCATGTGTACAAGTTAAGTTAAACATGTGTACAAATTAAGTTAAGCATGTGTACAAGTTAAGTTAAGCATGTGTATAAGTTAAGTTAAGCATGTGTACAAGTTAAGCATGTGCACAAGTTAAGCATGTGTACAAGTTAAGCATGTGCACAAGTTAAGCATGTGTACAAGTTAAGTTAAGCATGTATACAAGTTAAGCATGTGCACAAGTTAAGCATGTGTACAAGTTAAGTTAAGCATGTACACAAGTTAAGCATGTGTACAAGTTAAGTTAAGCATGTGTACAAGTTAAGTTAAGCATGTGTACAAGTTAAGCATGTGTACAAGTTAAGCATGTGTACAAGTTAAGCTAACGTTTGTTAAAGTTTAACAAACATGTTTATACGTAAAAGGTTTCTTCTCTACAAATTGACTATATCACAATAAATATACACAAGTCGATATATTCTCTTTAAGGTGGCAAACCTTTGATACTAATGATGACAATAGTTGGGGGGAACGATATAAGGGAACTATATAAGAAGGTTTATCCACAAAGGGGGCGAGAATGCTTTGGGTATCCCCGCACCAGGCTATTTGTATCATTTTATTTAGTGTTGCATTTAATTTGCTTAGCATTGTTTGTGAGGTATAGTTTTATAGAAATAATTACATAAACGCAGGTTATATTTGTTGTGTATTTGACAAGTGCAACTTCATGGCATAAAGATGAAAAATAAATAGAGGTTTAAAAAGATTTTTTTTTTAAAACCACGTATTTATAAGTGGACTAAAAAGAAGAGAAAAATTAAAAACTTAAAAGTTCCAGTATTTTGATTTCATGTGACTAAAAACGTTTGGCGGGCCCTTAAGAGGTGTTTGGTATAGAAATTAAAGATTTATAATTTAGAAGGCAAAAGAGAGATCTATAAGAGAGAGAATGAGTTAGCTACATATGTGAAACCTCGTCAGCACCCGCCCCACATTTTATTCATAAGAAATCAAAGTACTTGAACTTAAAAGTTTTAAATTAATTATTCTTGTCCACTTATAAAATCGGGTTTTTTAAAACTCATATTTTACCTCTATTGATTTTATTATTTCAGTCTAAGTGTAAAATCATAGAGTATAAAATATCGAACTTTTTACGTCTTTATTTATATTACTTTTATTGTACATTAGAAAGTTCATTATATACAAAATTGACTATTAGTTTCCATATATTATGGATTGCTAGGTATTACCGCATTGAGCTGATCTCTCTTTTGCCTTCTAAATTATAAACCATTAATTTTTATACCAAACACCTCAAAGCGCCCGCCCAACGTTTTAATACCACGGGCATGTGGTCACAGAGTGAACTCCTGTGGCACGTGGATGTCAACAATAGCAGACGGATACATAAGCTGTATAGAGAGAAACTAAAAATGCATTAATTTAATTACGGTACATTCGATCGATGTGAAATTTTCATTCAAGGCATCGTCATCCAAAATTTGTCTGTGGTAAAATTTTGAGTTCTCTAAGACCATCAGAAGTGGTTTAATTTTACGTAGGAAAATTTGAAATTTTGCTGACAGGACGAAAGCAAGGTAATAAAAACGTGGTAATAATGAGACAACGTTCAGTGAAGCAGCGACACATACACATAAAGTAGATCTAGGTCATTGACCGGGAACTAGAAGCTACCGAAAATAAATTCTCTTTCTCTGAATGTCTTGTCAAACTGAATCGAAACTCCATTACACAACAGAGTGAACCAAAACATTTGAAAAAGAAGAAGCCTGGCAACAGTACGAAAACACTCCGTTAATGTGGCTGATTTATTAGCGGGTAAATTATTTCCCACGTTTACTAGATTAGCCAGACAGTCCCCCAACTGTTAATCTTTCTCAGCGATAAGCCGGCTTGTTTAGTGGCTTATCCCCAGCTCAAAAACATACTCTCGCGACACATTCTTTGTGCTGCTGTACGCGGCAGACAATACAATGCAAGGGAAAAAGGGGGGGCGGGTTAAGACTGGCATTGACAAAATCTTCGCTGCCACTTAAAGTGCTCTTATACCTCGATACGTCATCAATCTGATATAATGTAACGTAACCTGGCCAGATCGGGTGGGGTGGCCAGGAAGTCATGTCACCACCTGACGAGCGACATGTGAGAGACGACCAAAGAGGATACTGTTACCTTAAGTTTTTTTTTAAAAAAGAATCGGTTTGGATGAGAGAATCTTTCGGTCATACGAAACGAAATTCAAAACCTTTCTTTTAGGATTCTGCTTCCATCAAAGACGCGCTACAAATATAAAAAAAACTAGAACTGCTTGCACCGGAAGTTATTGTTAATCACCGGCTAAACTGGTTCAATATCGACTTGCAGGTTAAACAAACGAGGAAAGACGTCCACTATTATTATGAAGCGGGCCATCAAAGCAGCTCCGTGTACATGAGACAATGTTCTTTGATGGCGGTTTAGGTCAAAGAAAGAATAGGAGATGTTAGGAAATTGAAAGCTTGAAATTAGACACACCCACACGTGCTATCTCTCTCTCTCTCTCTCTGTCTCTCTCTCTCTCTCTCTCTCTCTCTCTCACACACACACACACACACATACAGAAACACACATATCCAGAAGCGTAACTAGGTTTTCCGCGCCTTGGCTAATTCATCTTTGGCGCCCTTGAGAGATAGGGAAAATACTAAATTATACAGAATGTATTGATTATCAACTGCCCCGATGCTAAGTCGTTGTTACGCCTTTACACATTGCATATACTGACACACACACACATACACACACACACACACACACACAAACCCACACACACATGGGAGAGAGAGGATGACCCAGAATAAAGTTATATCCGTTTAAAGTGACTCTAATGCACTTCTTGTCTGCTTGGAGTGTGTTCAGCAAGGATAGTCATATAGCAGGTGTGGGCAAACTTTTTAGGATGAGGGCCGCATAAATAATACATTAAAAGTCAAAGGGCTGAACCTAACCGAAATGAGGCCTCAATTAAAGTACAAAACATCCATCTAACATAAATTAATTTTTATTTTCGATATTACAGACGGTTTCCGCGGGCCGCAAAAACTTGGTAGCGGCCGTGGTTTGCCCACCCCTGGTCATGTAGCATTGTTCAAAATGTAGTTTAAGAGTTCGAAAAAAAAACAACTAAAATTATTAATTTCCCATAATTCACAGTTTGCTTCCATGGACATACATTTAGAATTTATTTGTTAACATTGATCTTTCCTCTAACATGTTGAAGGTTTTTTCTCCACTTGCCAAATAACAGCTCAGATACTAAGATTCATTATCTAAGGTTTATATGAAAACTAAAAAAGACTTTAAAAAAATATGTGTTTATCACCATGATTTCTGTTCAGATATCTCCCATGATTTTCCGTTATTTTTATACTTTTCGGAAAATTTTACATCCTGGAAACTCCCGGGAAATCGTTACAAAAATATCCTAAACATTGTCTGAGAAAGTTTCCTTTGATTGGCTGAAAATGTTTCCTTTGATTGGCTGAAAATGTTTCCTTTGATTGGCTGAAAATGTTTCCTTTGATTGGCTGAAAATGTTGTGCGGACGTAGGCAGACAGTTTCAGGATTTATGAACCTCGATTCCCAAATTTTTCCATTCCAATAGATTGATTTCGACGCTGTTTTTTTTTCTGGGTACCTGAAGTAACCAACTGCAATGTTTTATGTATTTATATTGTTGACAAGGAGGTCATATCAGCTGACTTTTATCATATAATTTTAAGGACCACCAATCTGGATATTGCCATTAATTAACTTTAAAATCTCTTTGTTTAATTTTTAGTATTGTTATTTTTAAAAATATGTTTTTTTAGGGCTGTTATCGATTAATTTAAAATTAATCGTTAACTTTTGAAAAATTACCGAATAATTAATCGATAATTTTGATTAAAGGTAAAAATAAGATGTATGACGTCACTAAACTGATAATTTCAAGGGAAGTAACAAAAACAGGCAATTGAATTCTTTAAATTTAAAAATAAGTAGTTCAATATAATGTCAATGAATTTAAATTTTGTTATTGTTTATTAAGTAAAAATAATGTTACATTTTCTATATCATTTCCTTATAAAACAGCTTATTTTAAAGTTTACACTTTAAGTCATTTTGTAAGAAATTTTCCTTAATTTCAATCGCTAATTTATCGATTAAAATAATTTTAATCGATAAAAATGTTTACCGATTAATCGAGAAATTAATCGATAATTTCCGCAGCCCTAGTTTTTTGGGGTACTATGTGAATGCTCCTGCCGAGGTTAAAAAAATAACTAAAATACATGTATAATGACTTAATTTGTGGGTTCATGACAGAAATAGACGATTTTTAGAAATGCACCCTGACAGGCACCATTATGACGTGCACCAAGACATGCACAATGACATGCACCAGTGCATTCTGAAGTGCCCCGTGACGTGTACCATGAAATGCACCATAAAAAACCAAAGGTCCAAAGTGATTTATTTATTAACGGTTCTTTTATCGCCTGGATCACTTGAACATGAACCCGTGTCATAAAGGGAGTCCGGAATATCCCAATATTCTGCCGTTACAAAGGTCATCCACTGTATGACAAGTTGTGAGGTATCCCTTGAGGTCAAACATGTTCTTGGCGTTAAGTTGACGAGTGCATAACCTCTTGTCCTATTGGCCGGTGTTATTGTGGTCATCTGGTCAAACTGATACCAATAAAACCACTGTGTAGTGATCTGTACATATCGATACCAATGACAACACTTTACAGATATATGTGCAGATCGATACCAATGACAACTCTTTGTAGTGATCATTACATATCGATACCAATGACAACACTTTGTAGTGATCAGTACATATCGATACCAATGACAACACTTTGTTGTGATCTGTACATAACGATACCAATGACAACACTTTGTTGTGATCAGTACATATCGATACCAACAACAACACTTTGTAGTGATCAGTACATATCGATATATAAGTCAACACTTTACAGATATATGTGCAGATCGATACCAATGACAACATTTTGTTGTGATCTGTACATATCGATATCTAAGAAAACACTGTGTAGTGATCTGTACATATCGATACCAATGACAACATTTTGTAGTCATCTGTACATACCGATACCAATGACAACATTTTGTAGTCATCTGTACATATCGATACCAATGACAACATTTTGTTGTGATCAGTACATATCGATACCAACAACAACACTTTGTAGTGATCAGTACATATCGATATATAAGTCAACACTTTACAGATATATGTGCAGATCGATACCAATGACAACATTTTGTTGTGATCTGTACATATCGATATCTAAGAAAACACTGTGTAGTGATCTGTACATATCGATACCAATGACAACATTTTGTAGTCATCTGTACATACCGATACCAATGACAACATTTTGTAGTCATCTGTACATATCGATACCAATGACAACATTTTGTAGTCATCTGTACATATCGATACCAATGACAACACTTTGTTGTGATCTGTACACATCGATACCAATGACAACACTTTTTGTGATTTGTACATATCGATACCAATGACAACACTTTGTAGTCATCTGTACATATCGATATATAAGACAGCACTTTGTTGGGACCTGTACATATCGATACTAATGACAACAATTTGTTATGTTGCAGTAAGAACAAACGTCCCGAATAACTCTGCTGGAGGCGTGTCCACTCTGTGGCCATCTCCAGGGGACACCTGAGCAGCATGACAATGAAATCCGAAGTAATGGTTAACAAGTGTGGCCAAGTTCCAAGCAGCCGATTCACGGGCCACGCCCCTGATCTCCCCAACGGGGTGTCCGAGGCTGGTGGCGCACTGCGCATGACCGGAAGTGGATTTGGCGAGAAGACAACTCCGTGCCCCCCAGATTCTGAGAGTGAGTTCTTGGAAGGGGAGGTGACTATGGTGGATAACGGTGACCTGGGAAAGAGTTATTCTACTTCCGGTAAAAATGGAGGATCGTTGTCAAGGTGTGACATTGAAGACAAGGAGAATCTCGGGCAGGTAGGTGACTTAGAATTCAAACAATTTACATGTATACCCTCTCCCCCTCCCCGCCCCTACATTTTTTACAAGTTGCTTTCACACACACTTTGACCACCTTTATTCTTTTTAAAGGCCCATTCCCCTCCCACTTTTAGTTATACTTCTTTTGTTTTAACATCAACATATTTTAATGCATTCTTTTTTATTTAAAAAAAAAAATTAGGGCAATTTTCATTTATGTATATAACAGAGTATCTGCCTTTGTCACCGTCTAAGTTGGTGCTCAAAATATTCATGTTGTCTTACACTTGACTCCAGTCAGTTGGTGTGTGTTGCCGTATAGACACGTACTCGAGAAAATACGGTAATCACTACTTGCTCAATGATTCACATTTAATTAACATTCTCCATTATACTCATAGTATAGTTATTTATTTTTTTTAACTAATCCCCATATAGTTATTTAATCCATGATAATTTTAAAAAAACCTGGAAAAAGGTTTTTTGACTATAAATCCTTTATACATGAGACATAACTAGAAGATGTTCAATATAGTACGCACCGCGGGACAGACTAGCACAAATATTTACATGCTACGTAGAGATAACCTTAAAACTCATTGATTTGATGACAGTACATTCGATCGATGTGAAATTTTGAAACTTCGTTTTTATTGTCCCCACGAGTCTGTCTTAAAAATTTCAGCCCGATAGTGTACCGGGAAGTGGGTTAAAAATGGATCCAAAGTTTTTGCGACAGACAGACGCTACGAGTAGATATAAAGGATTTAAAAACCAAATAATATGATCGTGAAAGCGATACTTACCTACCGTAAAAGCTATTTTCACTCCTTAAAAAAAATTGTACATAAACATTTTCCACACATTTAATAAATCTGAAATAAAAATAAGCTATTTTAAAAATTGTCCTCATCAACCATAATCTCAAATAGACAGCATTTCTTTCAAACTTGATTAAAAAAATTTTAAAAAGGAATAACATATCTGTTTATGCAATTATAAGCAATAGATTTAATAAATTCTACGTGGGTGAGACAGGTCGTCGCCTGGAGATCGGTTTAAAGAACACCCGTAAAATAGAAATAAATAGGCTCTATATCCTGTCTCGTAACGCTTCAAAACTTCTAATTCAAGCGGAATTTCAGATATCGCAGGTACTGGCATTCATATAAGAGTAATACAGATGATGTGCTCTGCGTGGAAATTGATTGTAAAACGATAAGATTTTTGTTCAGTAAACAATTTATATATTCTGTACACATGTTCATCTCACTGATAACGAAGATAGTTCCCGTATTGAACCTATCAATCAGTCCATCAATCAGGGGGAGATGATTGCCATCTTTCACCCTATCAATCAAGGGAAGATGACTCCTCAAGTTGAAAGTTGGCACCAGCACTGGACTGAGTCGCCGTTCCTGAATCAAACTTCTCTGTCTCCGGCGACACTGATTAGGTTCAAATGCTGATAAGAAAGCACAGCAGAAAGCTAAAAATAGCACATTGTTACACCTTATCTTGTAATTGGTATTGATTGGTTTCCAAGCCACCGATCAGGGGCCACTACTCCACCCAGGCGTCTGCAGGCGGGGACCTGAGATAATTGCATCCAACTGTTAATGTGGGGGTGGGGTGGGGCAGGAGATTGTGTTTGTGGGGGGTGGGGGAGGCTGGAAGTGGACAAGACCAGTGCATCTTGAGTTGGAGATTTTTTTTTACTGAGATCAGGCACGTTCTGCATGCAATAGTTCAAATCCTCACTCTATCCCAGTGTGGTTGTTAACATCGTTCTCTATTCTGAGGGTCTCTCGAATAGAATAGGAATATGATATAGTGATGTTAATACATTAGATAAACTTGAATTTGTCCGTGTAAGGGGGGAGTCAGTTTGTAGTCAGGTATAGGTACAATGAGTTGTAATTGGAGTCAGTTTGTAGTAAGCTATATGGAAAATGAGTTGCAATTGGAGTCAGTTTGTAGTCAGCTATAGGTAAATGAGTTGCAATTGGAGTCAGTTTGTAGTCAGGTATAGGTAAATGAGTTGCAATTGGAGTCAGTTTGTAGTCAGGTATAGGTACAATTACCGATCTACCTGGCGCATGTTTGTTAAAGAGGGTAAAATAGTAGTCGAGGAGCGAAGGATGGAGGAAACTACAGGCGGAAGAGCTAGTAGAAAGCCCAAAACATTGTGAAGCACAGAATTCGTGTGCAAAAGCTGTGATAAAGTCTGTCACTCAAGGATAGGACTACACAGCAAGACGAGGAAATGCAACCCAACCCAGTGGTGATGCGCCATCGACGACGATAGATACACAAGTCTTTATGAAACCCAAAAAGTGAGAATGGACTGAAAATTCACAAAGTATTAAGTTATTATTATTTACAGTTACAAGACACGTGTCAGCAGTCTCAACATAAAGTAGTAAGCTACAGAGCTGGAGATTATTTAGTAAACAAAATGAGGGGTAGGACTGCAATCAGGCTTATAAAAAATTAAATGGAAAAGACGTGAACAAGGTAAGGGTTCGCCTGATTGTTACGTCCAATCAGGCTAACCCTTACCTTGTTCACGTCTTTTCCATTTAATTGGAGATTATTTAGTGGAAATATTCAAGAATCGATAGGTTTATCTGAGAGAAAAATGTGGACAAAATAGAATAGACAAGAGTACAAAGAGTATGGCAAACGAATAATGAAAGATGAGATTGTAGTGACATAATAGAGTCAACCAGTGCTCATCGACTCCATTGGACTCACGCAATCTACAGTTTCGCCGAATGGGTCTAAAATAGATTGTGATGTTTATGGGCTGTAAATACTGTGTCGACAAGTGCAGTCCGCAAGCCGGATGTGGACCACTGACTTAGTTCACGTACACCAGACTTAACGCATATGTTGAATTTTGTAGATTTCATATGAATTCAACAATAGGGACAAACATAGCCTATGAGTTTAGATAATTCAATAGCTAGTGAATATCTCACAAAACATGGTAGTTAAACCAGTTGTGTAAATTTGATAAAAAAATGAAATTGATCAAACCATTAGGTTGTTTGCAATGCTGGCTGTCTGGCGTTTTCTTTATCATCGTAAATAATTTTAGAAATTAGACATTTTCAACAATTAATTCTAACAGTTCAATAGTTTGCATATCGCATTACAAGGGTAGAATTACCCCAAGTACTTGAATATCTTATTACAAGGGTAGAATTACTCAAGTACTTGAATATCATATTCAAACAATAGAATTACCCCAAGTACTTGAATATCATATTCAAACAATAGAATTACCTCAAGTACTTGAATATCATATTCAAACAATAGAATTACCCCAAGTACTTGAATATCATATTCAAACAATAGAATTACCCCAAGTACTTGAATATCATATTCAAACAATAGAATTACCTCAAGTACGTGAATATCATATTCAAACAATAGAATTACCCCAAGTACTTGAATATCATATTCAAACAATAGAATTACCCCAAGTACTTGAATATCATATTCAAACAATAGAATTACCCCAAGTACAGTTGAACCACGCTAAGTTAAACTCAAATGGACAGGGAAAAAAAATCGACTTACGAATTTATCGAGTTAGGGAAAATGGCGTAACAGGCGCATAATTTGCCGGAGACCTAACAACTAATTACATATAGGGAAGTTTTCGACTTAGAGAAGTTTGACTTAAAGTGGTTCGATTGTACTGGATATTGTATTACCCAAAGAACATATTACAATGGTAGAATGTACGCAATTAGCTTACTTGAATGTCGTATTACAAGAGTAGAATGACCTCAAGTACTAGAATGCCGTATCACAAGGATAGATTGACTTAAGTTCTTGAATGTCGTATCACAAGGATAGATTGACTTAAGTACTTGAATGTCGTAATACAGAGAAGGTTTACTGGATTTCCTGGAAAATCCAAACAATTCTAAAAAAGTATCAATATATCATACAGAATGGAACTGCATAAAGCTTTTAAATAAAATACAAAATACACAAACTAATTGTGCAAGAAGACAATAAATTTGAGCTTTATTTATAAAATCATACTATATAAAATATAAAATATTTTATTGTTTTCTTGCACAGTTAGTTTGCTTATTTAATTAATTTTTTTTAAATATCAGTATTTTGTGAATTTCTCGCCAACCATAACATCTATCAGGTCGAAACAAACGCCAAACAATAGCTAATAATATTTAGAACAATGTTGGAGAAGGAATTAGATTTATAAATATAAATGTAGATCTGTTTGTTCGACTCCCGTAATTTTAGCAGCAATTTGTAGATAGCAATTGTTTTGTTTCGTTTCAGAATTATTGATTGAAATGACTTTTAATGTAGATCTAATCTGTTTTCCCGCTTTGTGAATGCTTGACTGTTGCGTGGTGCGCATTATATTGACACATTCTTGGTGTGATGTAGCGTGAGGGCATATGACGTCATATTATGTTTACATTAGAATCGACTTTTTATGTAATCTAGAATGATTTCCCTTGATTACAAAAATCGGAAACGCCTTGTTGGAATTTGCGTTTAAATACTGATTCGAGGTTATTTTTTTTTATTTTAAAAATTTTGTGTGTGTGTGCTTTTTTAAAAACCTCTATTTGTTTCGAGATCGTAGGGGTTTTAATGTTTTTATTCGAACATTCTCTGGCTTGGTAGACCGTGGCGGCGCACATCCCTCTCCAGCTTGGTAGACCGTGGCGGCGCACATCCCTCTCCAGCTTGGTAGACCGTGGCGGCGCACATCCCTCTCAAGCGGAAGACTTTCATAACGTTAGTCATTTCTCAACATTAATATAGTGGCTTTAACGTTGTCTCGATCTCAAGCCCCTCAGCTTGTGAGGCGAGCGCACCATTGAATTCGCTACCCTGCCGTTTTTATCACTTGTTTTTAAATATGACTCTCTAAATCTTATATACTAGGTTTGATAAAAAAAAAAAAAACTATTGTATCCAGAAATTTTCACGGGAGTGTTCTCAAACACTTTCTAAAGTTTCATGGCGATCAGCAACTAAACATTCTTTTTATACAGCTTATCTATGAACCAAAATGACATTATGCCCCCACCCCCGGACCTATCGGTGCGAAATGTTAATTTGAAAACAACAAATGATTTCAATCTGGATCATGATACTTGTTTGTCAATATTTGTCGAGGTCTTTTAAAATCAAATAGGGAATAAAATGTCCCTTGGCAAAAACTATGCAAAATGTTTATATCTCAAAAGGCCTGAAGATTTCAATCTCGGTCATGATGGAAATATGTGTCTATATTAGTCTAAATTGTTTAAAATTTAATGGGACATACAGCTTGAAAATTTTAAGAAAAACATATTTGGGGCCCCGGCCCATAATGAATAGACGTTAGGAGTTTAATTAATACCTTATAGAATTTTATTGCAGACCACCACATTTTTTATATCAAATTTGATCAATAATCCACCCATATACCCAGTAGCCACTGGTTCGAATAACATTTATATATAACGCATGTTAAAATATGACACGAGTGGCATTTTAACAACTTTTTTATGCTAGAAACATCTTCTTGAATGTAAACAACTTGGCCACAATTTTATAAACGTTTGATGAATAAAATACTATTTATACCGCTTTAAAATACTATTTATACCGCTTTAAAATACTATTTATACCGCTTTAAAATACTATTTATACCGCTTTAAAAATACTACAATAAGGGCCCAGTCGGTGTAAGATGTAAAGTTCAAAACAAAAGTTAATTTCAATCTGGATCACGTTTGAAATATTGGTTTGTCCATATTTGTAAACATCGCGTCAAATTGAATGGGGAAAGAGTCTAAGGTATTGACCAAAAAGAAATTAGGAGCCCGCGGCTCCAAACGAATGAAAAATATTATTTAAATGTCCTATAGTGTTATTTTTATTACGTGGCATTAATTTTTATACAACAAGATTTGCCATTTTCTAAATAGTGTGCAAATTTTAAAAAAAATAATTTTATAGCTCATTAAAAGAACTAGCTACATTGTGTGATAGTAATATTTTTTTCGCCTGTTACTATCGTGGGCGTGTACTCAACAACTTCCCAAAGTGTCATGCACGGGAAGTTGGAGAATTAGTGATGAGTCAGGGAGCACAATCCTCATTGGTATCAACATGATGAGTTTAGGATTTGGCTGTTTGGTGCTTAATTGAAACCCAAGTAAATAATTCATCCAGTCTTCCGTTACCGAAAAACTCTTTTTAATTCAACTTTGTTTATTGTTACATTTTCACAAGTCAATATTAGTATCTTAATGTATTACAATCGATTTAAATGCATTTTATTTCACCTCACAACATTCGCACATTTAATTACTCTCAACAGACCACACGTGCACACCTCTAAAGTCTCTGGTCTCACACACCTCTAAAGTCTCTGGTCTCACACACCTCTAAAGTCTCTGGTCCCACACTCCTCTAAAGTCTCTGGTCTCACACACCTCTAAAGTCTCTGGTCTCACACACCTCTAAAGTCTCTGGTCTCACACACCTCTAAAGTCTCTGGTCCCACACACCTCTAAAGTCTCTGGTCCCACACACCTCTAAAGTCTCTGGTCCCACACACCTCTAAAGTCTCTGGTCCCACACACCTCTAAAGTCTCTGGTCCCACACACCTCTAAAGTCTCTGGTCCCACACACCTCTAAAGTCTCTGGTCCCACACACCTCTAAAGTCTCTGGTCCCACACACCTCTAAAGTCTCTGGTCCCACANCTTAATTGAAACCCAAGTAAATAATTCATCCAGTCTTCCGTTACCGAAAAACTCTTTTTAATTCAACTTTGTTTATTGTTACATTTTCACAAGTCAATATTAGTATCTTAATGTATTACAATCGATTTAAATGCATTTTATTTCACCTCACAACATTCGCACATTTAATTACTCTCAACAGACCACACGTGCACACCTCTAAAGTCTCTGGTCTCACACACCTCTAAAGTCTCTGGTCTCACACACCTCTAAAGTCTCTGGTCTCACACACCTCTAAAGTCTCTGGTCTCACACACCTCTAAAGTCTCTGGTCTCACACACCTCTAAAGTCTCTGGTCTCACACACCTCTAAAGTCTCTGGTCTCACACACCTCTAAAGTCTCTGGTCCCACACACCTCTAAAGTCTCTGGTCCCACACACCTCTAAAGTCTCTGGTCCCACACTCCTCTTAAGTTCTGGTCCCACACACCTCTAAAGTCTCTGGTCCCACACCTCTTAAGTCCATTTGCCTACACACCTCTAAAGTCCATTCTCCCATTTACCTCTAAAGTCCTTTCTCATACACACCTATAAAGTCTCTGGTCTCACACCTCTAAAGTCAATTCTCCCACACATCTCTAAAGTCTCTGGTCCCAGACACTTCTAAAGTCTCTGGTCGCACACATCTCTAAAGTGTATTCTCCCACACACCTCTCAAGTCCATTCTCCCCCACACCTCTAAAGTCCATTCTCCCACACACCTCTAAAATCCCTTCTCCCCCACACCTCTAAAGTCCATTCTCCCCCACACTTCTAAAGTCCATTCTCCCACACACCTCTAAAGTCCATTCTCCCACACACCTCTAAAGTCCATTCTCCCACACACCTCTAAAATCCCTTCTCCCATACACCTTTAAAGTCACTTCCCCCATATCCCTGTATAACATTCCCCTACATTTGTGTGGACTTTTGATCATCTGTACACGTCATTCATTACTGGCCCCACCGGGCTCCACCCCTCCACCTATTGATCAGTGTCAGGTACATGCTAAGTCCTATTGATCTAGTTTGCTCACGTGTGTGTTTGTGTTTTTGTGTGTTTGTGTGTGTTTCAGGCAATGTGACTTCAGCTGTATGTTTCAAACATTGAGTTATTTATTGCACGCCTTATATAGGACCAGATAGACGGGAAGCTGGCTAGGTACAGAAACATGTCGTCATAGACGGGAAGCTGGCTAGGTACAGAAACATGTCGTCATAGATAGGGTCGTATAAAACATGCTCATCTCTGGAGATTCTAGGGTTTGTGCTTGTGATATACTGGGGAAATGTGGACAATTTGTTGGCGTCAGCGTCACATACTGGCACAATTGTATACTCAGGATTTTCTGTTTCCCCCAAGTTAACTAATTTTTTTGAAAAGTGTTTACTAGCGGGATATAAAGTAATCATGGCATTACTAGAAGGAGATAAAGCAATGATGACATTACTAGAAGGAGATAAAGTAATGATGACATTACTAAAAGGAGATAAAGTAATGATGACATTACTAAAAGGAGATAAAGTAATGATGACATTACTAGAAGGAGATAAAGTAATGATGACATTACTAGAAGGAGATAAAGTAATGATGAAATTACTAAAAGGAGATAAAGTAATGATGACATTAATAGCAGGAGATAAAGTAATGATGGCATTAATAGCAGGAGATAAAGTAATGATTACATTACTAGAAGGAGATAAAGTAATGATGACATTACTAAAAGGAGATAAAGTAATGATGGCATTAATAGCAGGAGATAAAGTAATGATGACATTACTAGAAGGAGATAAAGTAATGATGACATTGCTAGAAGGAGATAAAGTAATGATTGCATTAATAGCAGGAGATAAAGTAGCGATGGTATTACTAGAAGGAGATAAAGTAATGATGACATTACTAGCAGGAGATAAAGTAATGATGACATTACTAGAAGGAGATAAAGTAATGATGGCATTACTAACAGGAGATAAAGTAATGATGGCATTACTAACAGGAGATAACGTAATGATGCCATTACTAACAGGAGATAAAGTAATGATGTAATTACTAACAGGAGATAAAGTAATGATGGCATTACTAACAGGAGATAAAGTAATGATGACTTTACTAGAAGGAGATAAAGTAATGATGGCATTACTAACAGGAGATAACGTAATGATGGCATTACTAACAGGAGATAACGTAATGATGCCATTACTAACAGGAGATAAAGTAATGATGTCATTACTAACAGGAGATAAAGTAATGATGCCATTACTAACAGGAGATAAAGTAATGATGCCATTACTAACAGGAGATAAAGTAATGATGGCATTACTAACAGGAGATAAAGTAATGATGTCATTACTAACAGGAGATAAAGTAATGATGGCATTACTAGAAGGAGATTAAGTAAAGATGGTATTACTAGAAGGAGATAAAGTAATGATGGCATTATTAGAAGGAGATAAAGTAATGATGGCATTACTAGAAGGAGATAAAGTAATGATGACATTAAAAGCAGGAGATAAAGTAACGATGGCATTACTAGAAGGAGATAAAGTAATGATGACATTACTAGAAGGAGATAAAGTAACGATGGCATTACTAGAAGGAGATAAAGTAAAGATGGCATTAATAGCAGGAGATAAAGTAATGATGACATTACTAGAAGGAGATAAAGTAATGATGACATTGCTAGAAGGAGATAAAGTAATGATGGCATTAATAGCAGGAGATAAAGTAATGATGACATTACTAGCAGGAGATAAAGTAATGATGACATTACTAGAAGGAGATAAAGTAATTATGGCATTACTAGAAGGCGATAAAGTAATGATGACATTAAAAGCAGGAGATAAAGTAACGATGGCATTTAAAAGCAGGAGATAAAGTAACGATGGCATTACTAGAAGGAGATAAAGTAATGATGACATTACTAGAAGGAGATAAAGTAAAGATGGCATTACTAGAAGGAGATAAAGTAATGGTCTGACATTTAATTGACAATGTCAATATTACTGAACTGGACCAAAGCTTGTCACAGCTAATGACAAAGTATCGTGATTGTAACTTCAAGGCTTGCTTATAATATTTTACAAACACACTGAGCTAAAAACTACGTGCGTTTCTTGGAGCTTCGTGAAGTAACAAGACCAGAAAAGGTATTATAAGAAGTTTTACTCCTGACCTTGAATAGCACTGCAGTAACTATTTTAGAGGATATACAAGATACACTAATAAATTGTGTAATAAACAAATAATGAAAGCTTTATGAATTGACTAATACACAAGTAGTCGTTTAGTCTCAGGCCTTTATCAGTACAAATAACTTAAACAATTATTAAAGTTATATGCAAATTATAAAAGACATTCTATATCTTGGAAAGATAAAACGAAGAAAGAAACACTCACGTAGACACACACACAAACAATCAAACACACACACACACACACACACACACACACACACACACACACAAACACACACACACACACACACACACACAAACAAACAAACAAACAAACAATGACATAGGATATAAGAAAATGGAAGAAGTATCAAAAGTTACATTGAAAAATATTCCACAGTTAAATAACATTGTGAATTAGATTTAATCCATATGCAGCCAATATACCAGACCATATCACAATCATTCTATAGATCTATTTTACATCTAGATCCTATCACGGGTATTGCTCGCATGTAAAATATCAGTAACGGCAGTATCTGAAATTCCACCATGATCAGCATCAAGTGTTTAGAGACAGGACGTAGAGGCTGTTTATTTATATTGTACAAATGTTTTCAAAACCGGTCATTCATACGACGACCCTTCTTACCCACGTAGATTTTATTGCACCTCTTGCAATAAATTACATAAATCACGTTACGGCTTGTGCAAATGAAAACCTCTTTCATTATATATTTTTCAAGAAGGAAAGACCTGCTGTCAATTTCGATTACTATGGACAAACATTGCAACGGTTTCAAGCTGTTTCAAAAAGGCGGATTCACGATCTTATGATATCAATAGCTAATTTAAGACCATGGACTGTTAAGAGTTAAATCAAGATCTTTGAATGTTAAGAGTTAATTCACATTCCTCGAGTTGGTGATAATTAAGACCGGGGCCAACAACAGCTATCGACGTATTGTTGTATTGCGATGCCTGCTATTGATTGTGTGGTCTGAATTATTGAACTTGTAAACCGGTAAAAGGTAAGGAAAACCTGATCGCATGTCTGTGCATCGTCACGCAACTCTCTGAGGTGCCACTTGGGATGTATTCGAAACTTTCTGAGATGAAGTGACATGTATTCGATACATCGAAAGAAGCATTGAGGCGCACTGGAGATTTTCTTGCCTAGAATTCTTGATGTACCGATTTAAGAAGCTTATTGTCAAGGTGACTTTTACAATTATCCCAGCCCCCCCCCCCAATATATATATAATATATAGTAATAATAATAATAATACATTCTTGCACACACTTGTATTCTCCATAATATTTTCTGTGCGTTAAATTTGGGGCCGTCCATAAATGACGTCACGCGATTTTGG
>MUZC01001016.1:179301-190864 GCA_002072015.1 Radix auricularia
TTTTTTTTTGTTTTTTAGGATTTCACGTACGTCACACAACAGTTGTAAATATAATGTCACCAATGGACAAGGCGTGTTTAAATTGTTGCATTCTCTTGTGGATTTATAAACTTATGAAAAATAATTGGCTACCGTTATTGGACTGTGAACAGCAATACATTATCTCATTTGGGGTAAAAGGGAACTCTTGGGGATAATGCTGAATCATTGTGGGCATAGAAAATTTGCTAGAAACCGCTGCCGCTACTTTTGGGTTAACAGTTATGTTAACATAAACTTTTATCATTTTAATATTGAGGTATCCTATTGGACCGCTCCTTTTTTAAAAAAACCTTTTTAATCGGTGTTCAAAAACGAAATGTGTTAACATCCTTAGACTATATTTTATTTCAATGCATACAAATTAGACATTGACTATAAATCATTACTGTTAACTTCTTTGTTTATAAAAAAAAGTTATTTAATATTTTTAAAATGTATTTTTTTTAAAAATCACTCAATTGACTGACGGGCATCCCGTAAGAAAGAGGTCGGCGATCAGGGGTAAATTACCTCATCTGGGGTCAAAAGGGAATTCTTGAGGGTAATGCAGACTCATTTGGGACATATAACATCCACTACACTCCAATAGATATATTCAAATACGTCATGTGTATGTGTACGCTTGGAACATATGCCAACTATTGAACCGGGTCCTTCCAGAAAATGCATTTGTTAAAGTTGTCATCTATGTAGATTTCTTATTTACGTACTATACGAAGACACCTAAATCCACCCTACTTTCATTTATATTGACACGAGTGACAATAATCTTAATCTGACTGTATCAAGTATCCTTTCTGTCATCTTTAAAATTAATGCCTTAAAAACTGAGTACAGAAGAAAGTTGTCTTGTGCTCCTCTCGAATTGCGATGTCAAGAATTGTATGCATTCAATAAAGTTAATGAATACTTTTGACTAATTTTAAATGGACACATTTATCATTATATTTAGAATGGCCAGAGGCGTTTGACCAAAAACCAATCGAAAACTATATTAAACTTAAAACGTTTATTATTGTATCAAAGAGATAGACTAAAAATGCATTATTTTATTACGGTACATTCGGTTGATCTGAAATTTTGATACAATCCATTGTTCGGGAACACAAGTTTATGTGCAAAATTTCAGCTCGATCCCGGCAAGTGGGTCATTTTTTACTTTTGTTTTTTCGTCCGACCGACCGCGAACCCATGACAGACAAGACGGAGAAGTTAGTATAAGGGATTTTTTAAAAGCGTTCTTCTATCATAGCTTAGCGTTAAATTATCATTCCATATAGTTTTCAGTTTATGTCTTCACATATACAAGCCATGTTTGAGTGAAAGGTGTTTAGTGAGTATTGAAGCCAAAAAATTCTCTTTACTCTACGCCAGGGGTGTCCAAATTCCAGCCCACGGGTTAAATACGGCACGCACTGAAATTTAAACTGGCCCGCGGCCACTTCTCAAATAAACTGACCCCTTAATTTTTTTCTGTAACGACATTATATTTATCAGAAAAGCCAAAGTATGAAATGTTTTGAGTACAAAATACAATGAAGTTCAATGATGGCAAAAATACATGAAATTTTAATATGTTCCATCGAGATTGTTCGTTACAAAAAGCCGATGAAGTTATGTGATGTAACATGTACACAATTCGATGAGGTATGACAGCAAAAAGCGATGACGTCATTTTGTTTATTTTTGACAACTATGAAAAGGGAAACAAATGTGGCATAGTTTAAATTTTGAAACAGTAGTCTAATTTTTTTTTTTAATTTACCATTTTGTCTCGAGTTATATTTCAACCCAATTTATTTGTTAGATATGTAGTATAATGTAAAAACTTTATTCCATAACTTAGCCATTAATTATCCAAAGTTTTTAAAGATGGGACAAGCTATTTATGAAGTATCGAAAATCACACTTTCATATTTAAAAATAAAAAACAATCATGAATTCAAAGCCGGTTCTCTGTCTCAGCGTATGTTATTTTTTTTTAAGTATCTTAATCCAGCCCGTGCATATTTTTTCATAGAATATGGCCCGCGATGCAAAAAATTTGAACACCCCTGCACTACGTGGACAGGGAGGACTTTGAAGTTTAATATTATTTGTGTTAACTTTTAATCAAAGTGCTAATGTTTTTGTTTCAATTCATGCCCCCCCCCCCCCCAAACCTCATTCAGATCTGTCTTACGTCACCCTTTCGTGTATAACCTGTAACAACTATTTAAAAAACGTTGCTCCTCCTTCCTTTAACAATGCATGCCAGATTGTTATTTCGGTGTGGCCAAGCGAGTTCATTATTCCATTCATTATTAACAGTTTCAGACTTCAACAAGGGAGAGCTGGCATCACGATTTCTATGACGCAATGCTAATGAATTATTGAGCCTCCTGGCCATTGAGCGCACCGAATAAGAAAACCTGGCGCGCACGCTTGCCGCGTATCATCGTGGTAATTGCTAATTCTGATATTTGACAGCTCTTGTTGCCACTAGGTTATCACCCTTACGTCGCAAAGCTATGACGCGCAGTGCACTATTAAAATATTTTTTTTCTAGCTGTTGACAAACCTGATTGGTATGTAAGGTTGACATCAGGGAATTTTATTGATGGGAAATTTGGAATCAGATATTAGGATTATGGGAAGAGTCCTCGACATCCTTCCGTCTCGCGAGAAGATGGTGCATCGCCGTTGGATTGGGTTACATTTCCTCGTGTGGCTGAGCAGTCCTATCCTGGAGTGGAAGTTTTTTCCACAGCTTTTGTACACGAATCCAATGCTTCCTGTTTTGGCCTTTCTCCTAGCTCTTCTGCCTGTAGCCTCCTTCATTCTTCGCTGCTTGACTACTATGACACCCTCTTTAACAACTGTGCGCCACGTAGATCGGTCTTCTGCTTCACATTCCTTGTCACTTGTGTTTATTCTTGCTGCTTTCATGTCTCTGTGGCTGACATCTTTAAATCGAAGACTTGGACGACCTGTCCTCTTTCCGATGCCAATGCCCCATGTAGCAGGGCCGCCGCTAGAAATTTTGGGGCCCCTGAATAGTGAGTACGTGTGGGCCCCTTTGGTTAAAAAATACCACAGAAACACTTACTGGTTTGATGCAAATTGGGACGAGATGAAACCTGTCACTGAAGCCAAAAGGAAAACTCTTATGGCCTACAAGAAAAAGCCGACACCCGACAGGCTGCATGCCTTAAAAACAGCCAAGTCACATGCCCAAAAAATATTCCCCTAGCTAGAAACATAATGGAGACGCCCTCCTCCATCAAACTTCCACTAACGCCCCTTCACTTCAACAAATGTTATTGAGAATATTGCTTCCACAAAGGTCGTACAATTCAGATAATCTTCCGTTGAAATCCTTCCACATCAAATTATTTATATTGCAGCTTAATACTGAACTGGATTCTATATTTGTACTTTTAAACGGCACTCACGTCTTGACTTCTAGTTTGGTAGAGGAATTACCATTCATCTAAACTCAATTCATGTACTCCCTCTAATAAATTTCCCTAAATTCCAACTAGTCGTGTTACATTGTGTATATATAAATGTGTGTGTTTGAGGCAAAGCACTTGAGCTACACACAGCACCACGTTAACGATACAAGTGAACCACTTAACATACTCTCCTGACCAAGTTAGTCATTGTGGAATTGTGAGTGTAGTACTCTCTAACTTGGTCACAGTGTGAGGGAATCACTGTGTTACGTTGGATGAGTCTTGGAATAAACATAAAACACGCCATATTTGTTGTTAATATTAGTGAGGACTAGGCAAGATTGGAACAAGATACATTTCTGTCAAGCAAGGAAAACGTGAAGATTTAGTTTATTGCTTAGGAATTCTTAATGAAGATTTCAGTTTTTTGCAAGAAATCTCAAAGTGTTTATACTTCTGTCACCATCCCAAGCCACTTAGCTGTGTGGATACCGTCCCTTAGTTTGAAGGGAGGATCTCATGCAGGAAGCGTAATAGTGATAGTAATAGTATCTGATATTTTTTACATAAGTATATCTGATATTTGTTGGACGGCGAGAACTTCATTAAACGGATTATCCACCAAGCCGAGATTATCCACCAAGCCGAGATTATCCACCAAGCCGAGATTATCCAGAGACCATCTCACAGTTTCATGGCCCACAGTAACTCTGTCGTGTTCCATGTGAGTACACATTGAACAAACTACACACTGAACAACTACACACTGAAAAAACTACACACACATACACGACATGTACACTACACACGCACTAATCACACACTATACATACACTAAACATACACTACATACACACACTACATTGCACACAATACACACACACTACACAATCTACACATTTTATTCAAACACTACACACACACAATAAGCACGTTATACACATTACATTACACACACTACACACATCCCACACAAACCACACACATACTACACACACCCGACACACACACACTACACACCCGACACACATTAAACACACCTCACACACACATTACACGTACACTACACACATACTACATACTCACATGCGCTATATACCACACTAAACAAACACTATAAACACACTAACACAAGCTAAATACACACTAAAACCACACTATACTCAAACTTATATTGCTGATCAAAGTAGGGGAGGGCACACTTTGAAAATATAAAAATTTTATGATTTTGTTTTCAGTTTCTCATAACAAAACTCGCTAACTTCGTACACTTTTTAAATGGTTCTCTATCTTCATGTTAAAGAAAAGTGACGTCTCATGACCTACTCATGAGGCCTTCGTCCTGTAAGGTTTGCCCCATCTACGTCCTTAAGAGTTTTCGGTTCCCTGGGCAGTCCGAAGACAAGAAATCTGTCTCTTGCCGAAAATGTGCGCCCCGACATTCAAAAGCCAAGTGCCGCCTGAGGTTTAACCTGGGATCTCCTATGATTCTCGGGGCGAGCAACTACGTGTGGAAGGAGAGATAACAAATTGATAGACTTTTGGTTGATAGAAACAAGTCAGAACCGACAACAGACAATGGGAATAACTCATAATTTAACACACGTACAAGACAGTTTCACTCCGCCTCGGGGGGGGGGGGAGTGGTGGTGGTGGGGGGGTCCTGATCCTTGAGTGGATCCCTTGTGAGGCATCCTCTCGGCTTGCAGGAAACTATACACGAGTTGACTGTTGGCTTATGGGATATACATGTGGTGTATACGTTTTATTTGGGCTTGTGAGATATACATGTGGTGTATACGTTTTATTTTGGCCTGTGGGATATACATTTGGTGTATAGGGCTGTCAATTTTTTTGTTTGAAAAATGCTGCCCGGGTACCCTTCCGAATTTTGAACGTGTACCCGCGTTACCCGTTCGAAACATCGCATAATTTCCACCGTCACGACCGCTAGAAAGTCCTACCTAGCCACCTTCCATGCACCTTATTTCACACAGTAGCCACACGGCCAACGTCCATAAATGACGTCACGCGATTTTGGACGTTTTTTACCCTCCCCCGCGTCACAAAAATTTAGACCACCCTCCAATCCGACATCATAAAGCTTTGCGACGCCCCTTCCCCAATTAAAGCCGTACTTTCTTTTTTAAAAAGAGCATGTGTCAAATAACTTTACTGTCACTTAAGTTTGTATTTAATGTGAAGTTGAACTCTAAAATCGATACTCGCGTAAATCCATGTAAAACATCATTAAATAAATTGAAAGCAATCAAATATTTAAGTGGACCTTTTATTTTAATTTGCACGTTTTAATGTTACGTCACATTTCTAAAACACACACACCTTCCCTCGTCACAAATGTGTGACCCCCTCCTCCCCTAGGTGCATAACGTCATTTATGGACGGCCTTGCCCATTTTACACTTTTAGTAACTAATTTACTAATTTATTGACTTTAAAAACTGACAACTTTGGGTGTCTTAATAAAATCCGCTTTTGGGAAGGGCACACATGGTAATGAACACACAAAACACAATCGAAGGGAGGGAGGAGAGTGTGTAGATAAAGAAAATCTACAATCGGAAACACAATTTCGGCGTATTTCAGAGCAAAGCTAGTGTCAAAGCAGGGGTGTTTTTATTAGCAAAAATAAATAAATAAATAAAAATAAATCGACGCCTCTTTCGTCTCTATGCAGTCCATCCTCAAGGCCAAAATATTACACTGTTAGTAACTATTTAATTTATTAACTTTAAGTACTGACAACCTTCTACGCATTATTAACATCAGTTTTTTAGGACAAAACCTGTTAATGAACATAAAAAAATACAATCGAATGCAAGGGGTGTGGGTTATATATGATGAAGGGATGAGAGGGGGGTAGATAAAAAACATTACCCAGTATCAATCGGCGTATTTTCAAAGCAAAGTTAGTGTCATAGCATTGGTGCTTTTTTGTGTTTTTTTTTTAATTTATCAAACAGCCGCTTTCATGTCTAAGTCTAAGCAATCCTTCCTTATTTTTGGCAGAAGAACTTTTTTTTTCCTTATATAATTATTTTCAAGAGCCTAAATATTTTTGTTTTTGCGATTTCTGTTTCACATTGAAAGAAAAGAAAAGTATCAAAATGCCTCGTAGTTTATTGGGATCGTGTTTTATTTCCCGTTTACAGATATTTCTCCTTAAATGTACTTTCCAGCACATATTATAAACAAACATTTTCATGTGATAAATTGTTTCACGAGCCACAATGTAAAAAAAAATATTGAGCCACAATGTAAAAAAAAAATATTTAGAAAATGCCGGATTGGGAGCCGAAGATTGGCCTCAGAAAATATAGACATTGAAGCTACATTTTCACGGGTACCCGAGTGGATTTTTACTACCCGGATAACCACATGGCAACGGGTACATACATGTGGTGTAAACGTTTTATTTTGGCTAATGGGACATACATGTGGTGTATATGTAGACTGTCCAGAGGTTTTTCGAAAAAATCCGGGACATTTTTGTTCAATTCCGGGACAAATTAAAAATAAGTAAAAAACCTAAAAAATTTCTTTAAATAGCTCTTTTTAAGTCATAAAGCAATCATAAAATAGCCATTCATTAATTTTTTTTTAAAAAATTCTTTTTAAAAACTCTTTAAATTCAATATATTTTAACAGGTAACCCTTTCGAATATTACTGTACATTTTTAATTATATTTTTCGCTTGAGTGGATTTTTTTCAAGAAATTTGTCATTCTTCTTAATGGCATCATAGAAAATGCTGCAATTCATGTTTGAATTGTATTGATTTGATAAGAGGGCATCAACTGTGGAGACCCCCAGCTGGCTTCTTTGGTCAGTCCAAATCTGATTCATGTAAGAAAACAAGCGCTCAACTTCAGTGGAGGTTCCTGCTAATGCGAAAGCAAATTGCACTAGATATAGCTGACCAATGATAGTTACCAAACGAAGTTAATTGAGGATAATATAAATATTGACCAATAAGAATGCGTGTATTAGCGATATTATGGGTTAGCGGAACAAAGAATTCCGTAGCGGGTTATTTTTGGACGTTGTAGTGGGCGATACCATTACAAATTAGGTAGAATAAGCTTCCCAATGACACCAAAATTGTCACTTTTGACTTTATTCATAAAAATACTTAATTTTCATACAAAAACTTTTTAATTTCTAAATTCCGGGACAAATTGCGTCCCTGACAGGATTCCGGGACAGAGGTGAAATTTAGGGACTGTCCCGGAAAATTACCAGCAGATGGATAGTCTATGTATATGTTATGATATTTGTTTTAAAAAATAATTTTCAATCATCACTTGATCATCTCATTGGAATTTGTTTTAAAGGAACGATAACTCGAACGAGTTAAGATAACTCTTGGTCTACCTGTAACTTTGTTTCTCCTGCTCTAACATGAAACGCTGTGGCTTGCGTTGTTCTTCTTCAGTGTGTGTATACCAATCAATGGCCCATCGCATCATTTGAATATTTTAATGTTTTATATTTAATACAACGTTATTATGACAATCTCCAGTGTCGGACTGACCCAAGTCCAAACTCACTGGCTCACATAGGTCACAAACTGCAAAAAGTCACAAACTGCAAAAAGTCACAACCTGCAAAAGGTCAACTTTTCACAAATAAAGAGATGACGTGTTTGCATCTGTGAGCCATTAGCTTAATGGCAGAGTATCCTCCCTGGCACCAGGATCATTATCTAACATACAACGGTGCATTCATATTTCATGGCTTTGTGGCACTGGCTACACTTGAGACATGTTCACCTCTAATAGGATCTTTCATAAGCCAACAACAACACTGTTACGGTCATAGGATTGTTCATAAGCTAACAACAACACTGTTACGGTCATAGGATTGTTCATAAGCCAACAACAACACTGTTACGGTCTTAGGATCGTTCATAAGCTAACAACAACACTGTTACGGTCATAGGATTGTTCATAAGCTAACAACAACACTGTTACGGTCATAGGATTGTTCATAAGCTAACAACAACACTGTTACGGTCATAGGATCGTTCATAAGCCAACAACACTGTTACGGTCATAGGATCGTTCATAAGCCAACAACACTGTTACGGTCATAGGATCGTTCATAACCCAACAACACTGTTACGGTCATAGGATCGTTCATAACCCAACAACACTGTTACGGTCATAGGATCGTTTCAAGTAAATTAATGTTCCCATCTGTTTATACCGATATTAATCATTGAAAGGTGGGGTGGGGGGAGAGAGTTATTTAATGTCAATATCACCAATATTTCCTTGCCCCATTTTCTCCAAATGTCATGTCCTGTTGTGTTATGTGCAGATATCCTTACTGCTTTAACATTCAGCAACAACGTAACAATACCTTAGATTTTTGCTCTCAGCATCGAAGCTCAAACAGGCTGTTGATATGCTGCCTTAACAATACTAGCAACGATGTGCCATTACCTTTACTCTTATGCAGGGGTCTACAAACTTTTCCTCTGAAGGGCCGCGTTAACTGTCAAATAGCAGTTTGGGGGCCGACTACTAACCCCCCCCCCAACTACTAATTTTTGTGGTAAACAACAGGTAAAAAAAAGTATCTTTTTGGAGATTAAAAGGTACCCAGGGGCCGAATGAGAGGGTCTCGTAGTCCGCATCTGGCCCGCGGGCCGTAGTTTGGAGACGCCTGTTCTTAAGTATAAATAGTTATGGTTTCATTTTTCCCAAAACACTTTTTTAAAAAATCAAACTTCTTTTTGAACTGCATCTAAGTCCTTAATTTCCTCTGGCTAATGCATAAGCTTTAATATTTTTATTTATTTTTTTTTAAAAAGAAAGAAAGAAAGAAAAAAAGAGAGAAAAAAAAAACGACAAATAAATCGGAATACTGTGAAACAGATAGCACAGAGAGGGATATGAGAGATGAAGCCATGCCAAGGGCTAAAACTCTGGGGGTTTAAATGCCTGCTCTTGTATTTAATCAGTTGCACTGATCTCCCCTTATATTTGCCGTCCCGTCATGCCCGGCCATAGTTCTATCCACTCTCCATTTGATGAGTTATGATAATTTTCCCCCGATTCTTGTTACTTTGCTGCATTAATGGAGTCGCACTGTCGCTGCTCTACAACGTCATCACGATGGCCGGTGCGAAGATCAACACGTCCGCTCATCTCCGTCGAGCTGTTCGTGTTTCACGAGTTTGGAAAGAAGGGAAAAGCGATGAAATGTTGGGGGGGAAAGGGGGGTGGGGGTGGAGTGAATTGTTATCAGGGATTGCTTTAAAATTATAAACAAGTGTTTGACTTATAGGGTTCTTCATTTCTAAAACCGGAAAACGTCATAGCTCATTTCGTAATGTTCTTTTTTTAGATTACATTTTAGCGGAACAAAGTTTTGAGGCATAAATAAAGTCAAATCACTATGTTCTCAAAATTGTTAGCTTAGTAAAATTACGCAATTGTTTTTTATTTTGCAAGTCCAATAAGCTGTCTTAAATTAACGAAGAATTAAACAATTAGCTGATAAGATCAACCATTCTCAATATACCTACATTCACGTATTGACTCGTATCTTTTATTTTTTTTAAAAAATGAATTTGTCCTTACAAAAGATAAATTTAGATTATAATATTTCTATTAATAGATTTCCGGCATATTATGAACAACCCTATAGGAAAAGCTTGCAGTTTACAAACTCACGACTGTTGGGATATTTACTACTCTCTAACAACTCACGACTGTTGGGATATTTACTACTCTCTAACAACTCACGACTGTTGGGATATTTACTACTCTCTAACAACTCACGACTGTTGGAATATTTACTACTCTCTAACAACTCACGACTGTAGGGATATTTACTACTCTCTAACAACTCACGACTGTTGGGATATTTCTACTCTCTAACAACTCACGACTGTTGGGATATTTACTACTCTCTAACGCTGTAAATGTTTCCAGTGTTTGTGTGTCCAGTGTTTATGTGTGTCCAGTGCTTGTGTGTGTCAAGTGTTTGTGTGTCCAGTGTTTGTGTGTTCAGTGTTTGTGTGTGTTCAGTGTTTGTGTGCGTCCAGTGATTGTGTGTGTTCAGTGTTTGTGTGCGTCCAGTGCTTGTGTGTGTCAAGTGTTTGTGTTTCCAGTGTTTGTGTGTGTCCAGTGTTTGTGTATGTCCAGTGTTTGAGTGTGTCCAGTGGCTGTGTGTGTCCAGTTGTGTGTGTCCAGTGCTTGTGTTTTTCCAGTGTTTGAGTGTGTCCAGTGGCTGTGTGTGTCCAGTTGTTGTGTGTATCCAGTGCTTGTGTTTTTCCAGTGCTTGTGTGTGTCCAGTGTTTGTGTGTGTCCAGTGTTTGTGTGTGTCCAGTGTTTGTGTGTGTCCAGTGTTTGTGTGTCCAGTGTTTGTGTGTCCAGTGTTTGCGTGTCCAGTGGTTAGTCTCTATGTGTGCTCAATATTTACGTGTTCAATTTAATTTTATGTATCTACCATTTATGCTTTAGTTTGTGTGTTTCTGTCTCAGGTTTGTATGTTTTCAGTGTATATGCGCTTGCAGCGCTTCTAATGCTTACAGATGGTGGAATAGATAGAGAGATAGAGAGTGTTTGTGTGTGTCCACCACGCAACTTTTCCATGTACCCTGCTCCCCAGAGGCGGCGAAGCGGGAGACCAAATAGCCCCCGCCCCCCCCCCACATTTTTAAAGCCCTGCTGAAGGATCACAGTAATTGACAAATGCATATTCATAATATGTGAAACCGCCCGGGCCCCAGAAATGCCAGTGCCGCCACTGAAGTGCCACATTGGGCATACGCCCTTTCCGCGCGTCTTATTTGATGTGCACACACACTTGTACGTCCTGGTCAATGTCAATACGAGCACTAAACTTATTGTGTGTGTTTTAGTTTGATATGTGGCAATGTTTCTGTGTTTAGTATGTGTTTGGGTAAATGATGCCCTCAACTGGATACTCGGCTAATGATGACATTATCCCACCCCACCCCCTCCCCCGGGTCACCCATTAAGAATTGATAAGTCTAACGGCGGACTAACAGATTGTGCACACGTTACTCGCTGTTTCCCCCTCCTCCCC
>MUZC01001016.1:204205-219608 GCA_002072015.1 Radix auricularia
GAGTTTGGTTGTGTGTTAATTTCTTCGGCTATGAGAGTTGATTTTATTGCAAGTAGGACGCCACCATGATTGTCTGTTCTATCTTTTCTAAATATATTGTAATTGCTGCTAAAAATTTCAGAGTTATATATGTTGGGGTTCAACCAAGTTTCAGAACCAGCAATTATGCCTGGTTCTTCTGTTTTATAAGAAGTTCTAAATCTGGAATTTTATTTTTTATGCTTTGAAAATTAATTATTAGAGTTTTAAGTGTGTTTTGATTGTCAGTATTATTAGATTTTTTATTTTCATGGGTTTGTGTGGCAGGTCTGATTTTATCTAGGGTGTTTTTTATATTAGAATTAGCCAAAACACTGTAAAAGTTTGTGGTGATCAGGTCCCTATGATTAAACAGGTCTGAATTGATTTGGGGAAATCCACAATGTGTGCAGTGCCAAGATGTATATTTATTTCTTAGACCCATTGATATGTACTTGGGTGTATTAACATGCAGGCAAACTGTGTGGTACCATTCATTGCAGGTGTCACACTGAATTGCTCCTTGTTTACTTGTGCATGTTTTTGTACAGAGTTGGCATTTAGATGATACTGGGCCTGGGTTACGTTCTATGTCACCGGAGAGAAGCAAGATTAAAATTGGGTGCTCTTGCCTATGTCTACATATTTTATGTTTCCGTTGTTTTAGTGTAATTTCTTTTATTGTACTTAAGATAGAGGTGTAGTCAGGTACTGAGTCTGTGTGCTTAGTGTTGTGGTGGTTTATAACTATAGATATGTTACTATGATTTTTAGGATGTGTTTTGGTTGAAGTTAATGCCCTTAAAAGTATTGTGGTTATTACTAAGATTAAGATTCTCATTTTCAGTAAGGGTAGTTTACTAGTTTAAGTTTACTAGTTGAGTAGCCAGTAATATTTGGAACGAGATAAGCTGTGAGATTACGTGATTAAATGTTGACATTTGTATTTTCTAAGACCGGAGAACAGCATGTCTCATTTCGCAATGTTACTATTTTTAAATAAGTTTTCTTTACTACCATGTTTTTCGTCATGCACATAAAAGTAAGAATACGTACGTTCAGCTTTCGAAAATTGTAAACACGTTTTTGTCTTGGTCATGTCTACTAAACTGAATCAAGTTAACGTAGAGTTAACAAATATCTTGGTCATGTCTACTAAACTGAATCAAGTTAACGTAGAGTTAACAAATATCTTGGTCATGTCTACTAAACTGAATCAAGTTAACGTAGAGTTAACAAATATCTTTAGAGATAACTGCTTACAGAATATCCGGAAAAGACGTAAACAAGGTAAGGGTTAGCCTGACCGGACGTAAGGCTAACTCTTACCTTGTTTACGTCTTTTCCATTTAATTTTTTATAAGCCTGATTGCAGTCCTACCCCTCATTTTGTTTACAGAATATCCGGATTTTAACAAATAAGTATCTTGATGAAATCGGTCAAATGGAACACCTTGGATCTTTCGGTTGATCGATTTCCGCCATGAAATGCAATAGTTTATTGTAGGGCTGTTATCGATTAATTTAATTTAATCGTTAACTCTTGAAAAATTACCGAATAATTAATCGATAATTTGATTAAAGGTAAAAATGAGATGTATGACGTCATTGAACTGAAAATTTCAAGGGAAGTAACAAAAACAGGCAATGGACATTTTTTTAAAAATTTAAATATATGCATAGTAGTGTCAATGAATTTAAATTTTGTTATCGTTAATTAAGTAAAAACAATGTTTAATTGTTGATATCATTTTCCTTATAAAACAGCTTATTTTAAAGTTTACACTTTAAAATTTTTTTTTTTTAATGGAGAAGTTTGTACTTAAAAAAGCTATTATTTTTAATTACTAATAACTAATAATTTCAAGATTAACAATGGTAAAATTATAACAAATATTATAAATTTAATCGATAAAATAGTGATTAAAATTAAAGAAAAGTTTTTAAAAAAAAATTCGATTTATTAATAAATAATTAATAATAGTTGTTATTATTTTTTTTATGCACAAACTTCTCCGTTAACAAAAGTTTGAAAGTGTCAACTTAAAAATAACATGTTTTATAAGGACAATGATATATAAAAAAAACAAAACAAAAAAAAACATAGTTTTTAATTATTTAACAATAAAAAAATTTAAATCCTTGTACTACTTTTATTTAAATATATTTCCTAACAATATTATATCTATTAAATTAAATTAAATACTTAAGATATGGGCATTTTAAAAAATGCCATAAAATGGCGCAAAATGTAAGGGAAAACAACCTAGTGAAAAAAGTAATTATTGAGGTCTTAGAAAAAAAATATAACCTTTGAACAGCTTGGGATAAAAGGATGATTTTTTTTCTGTTTGTTAATCATCAAACAATTTCTATATGGCTATATTACTGTTTTAAAATTAATTAGAAATTTTCATTCAAGTGCCTAAACTTTAATACGCTATTTAACTTATTTTCGTTGTTAACTATGTTTTAAAAGTAACTTAATAAAAATCTCAATTGACATTTTTTTTATTACTTACCTTGAAATTTTCAGTTTAATGACGTCATACATCTTTATTTCTAGCTATAACAAAATTACCGATTAATTAATCGGTAATTTTTCAAAAGTTAACGATTAAATTTAATTTAATCGATAACAGCCCTACTAATAATTGATTATTTATTGATAAATCGTTACAAAATATTTTCCATAATTTTAATAGCTATTTTATCGATTAAAATATTTTTAATCGATAAAAAATTACCGATTAATCGAAAAATTAATCGATTAATTCCGCAGCCCCAATATAAATATTTAGTTCGTTCATGCTGCGCAGATTTTTTAAATCCGGGTAGCAGCTTTGTCTGAACGTGTATCACAAAAGTTGATGACGTAAATCGTGACTTATTGTGAGCCCTTTTTAATTACGTTCCCCCAAATTTCAAGTTGTTTTCTCGCCTTAGTTTATCTAGCACTTATTTCATGTAATCGAATATGTTTCTATTTTTAAAATTACAAATCTCTTAAAAAGTTTTGAGAACACCAGTGACCAATTGTGCATCACATATATTAGTCTACTTGAAATCTTCTTCCATCGTGAAACAAACTAAAAGTCAAACATTTTTCAAGACCAGATTTTAACGGCAATGTTTGGGGGCTTTACGTCGTCTGTATCAGTAATTGCCTCAGGGCGGTGCCCTGCTTCTCTCTCATTTCTCCAGACCCACATCATTAAAATGACCCTTTCTGACAGTTTCAGCTTTAAAAAAAAATAGGCCTCTAATTAGCTAACAGCGCTGTACTACAGCATCCCTCTAATTAGCTAACAGCGCTGTACTACAGCATCCCTCTAATCATGTCGTTACAGTTCGGTCACAAGGTGAAATTGGTCTCCAATAGTTGCATCAATAATACGTTTCCGCTTCCTGTGTAGGCATCCAAGGGCAGTCACTCAGATAGTCATACGACTCATACGTTTAAGGACTGGGTTTAGTGTTTAAAACAAAGAACAGTATGTCCATCTTAAAAGAAACTACTATGGTATTGATTGATGTTTCAATACTTGTGTTGAAATCTTTAACAGGTTTTAGTCATTCATAATGAAGTCTACGCTTCTCCAATGGTTTACTAAGCACAGCAAGATGGTTAGCCAGAGAGTTGGCCAGGATGGCTAGCTCGACAGAGCTAAGACAACATAGATTGGTCAGGATGGCTAGCCAGACAGAGCTAAGACAACATAGATTGGTCAGGTTGGCTAGCAAGATTTAGGACAGCTTAGATTGGCCAGGATGGCTATCCAGATTTAGGACAACATAGATTGGCCAGGTTGGCTAGCAAGATTTAGGACAATATAGATTGGTCAGGATGGCTACCCAGACAGAGGTAGGACAACATAGATTGGTCAGGATGGCTACCCAGACAGAGTTAGAACAACATAGATTAGTCAGGTTGGCTAGCCAGACAGAGGTAGGACAACATCGATTGGTCAGGATGGCTACTTAGACAGAGGTAGGACAACATAGATTGGCCAGGATGGGTAGCCAGACAGAGCTAGGACAGCATAGATTGGTCCGCACACCTTGTCGGTAGTCACATCAATGTCTGTATGACACGCTTTTCTGTCTGTCTAGCACTACTTGTTGCCAGTTATAATGTGTCTAGGTTCAGGCTAACAGTCTGTGCTAGCAATAACATTGACGAATGTTTGGAGTAAGGGAACTGGGCCATGGCATCTAACAAGAGGATCACGTCTGAATGAAAGGGTCATCAAGTGGCCGTAATATTGGGCCAGGGTCTGTGTTCAATAAGAAATGAAGTCTGTCTTAGAGGAATTCTGTCTTTCCTTTATTTCACCGATATACTTCCTTAGACATATAACACTACATTTCAGTGTTTAATATGTGTACACCACATCCAGTGTTTAATATTTGTACACACACCCAGTGTTTAATATTTGTACACCACATCCAGTGTTTAATGTTTGTACACCACACCCAGTGTTTAATATTTGTACACCACATCCAGTGTTTAATGTTTGTACACCACACCCAGTGTTTAATGTTTGTACAACATACCCAGTGTTTAATGTTTGTACACCCCACGCAGTGTTCTAGGTTGTTACAGACACACATATCATCACATTTAGTATCTTACAATTATTTTCCAAAGATTTCGACTATTCTAGCCAGCCCAATCCACTCCCACCCTTTAATGACACTATTTAACACAATAAGTACGGTATTTGTATCATAGTATCGTGGGTGCATATTTTGGTTGCTCCATTAATTTTCAATTCAAGAAGAATGCAGCCGCCCTCATTCTTGTAAAGTGAAACTAACTGCGTTTATCCAAACACCTTATAAGCTGACTGCTGGCCTACTTCATTAATTATCCAACCAGGTCTAACAGTCCGGCCCCTTGCACCCCTCCCCCCTCACACTGGTCCCTCGTAATTACCTCCCTTCCTCTCGCCCCCCCCCCCTACCGCCCCTGCACAAGACAGACAGCGATACCTGGTGACCTATGGGGACATTTTTACCTGCGCACGACAAGGCGACATCATTCTCGCTTTCAACCCCTCCCCTCCACTCACCTCATCACCCATTCTTTGTGGCGGGTCTCAGGCCGTTGTGTCCCCTGTGTGTTTTGTTCCCTTTAAAAAAATCATTTTCACGGTGACGGTGAGAAGCAGAGCAGACACAGTAGCACGGTCAGTCAGTCAGTCAGTCAGTCCGTCAGGCTGTCATGTCTGTGTTGGATATAATATAACCTGCTCCATGCTGACTTCCAACTTTCCATGGAACGCATGCTGGATTGTGTTATGTGATTAAGTCGTATCCAGTAAGATTTCGCTACCATGCTGTAACTGGACACCGCGTGTAGAAAGTAACAGTAACAGTGTTGAAAGTCCTGTGTGTAGATCAGCGACCGTGTGTGTATATTAATATATTAGGTTGTGTTGTTGGTGATTCCCTTCTTGTTGGTTTTATTGTTGACCTGGTCGGAGCTCAGCACGAGGCCTAGGATGCAAACACCTGGAAATAATAAGATGTAAGTGTGGGACTAAGCGTTGAGTTGAAGGCCTTACCTGTGGCCTGTGTCGCGGTAACACCTGGTCAAGCCATTGTGGTAACTAAAGGCAGTTCGGTTTAACATAGCTGTGGCATATATAATATCTAGTTTCCTATGGGGCTATAACACGTTTAGGTTGTGTGAAGCTTATAGTTTATTTAACTAACTCGTCACGTCTATTGTATTTACTGTCCAAGTGTTTAATTGTAAATTTAAGTATTTTCAAGGCCATAGGGCCATAGACTTGGTATAGAAACTCCTTGCAGTGAATTTGTTTGTTTAAAAAATTTTTTTGTCAGAGCGTGTTTTTGTGACTAACTTAAATTTTTGTTTGTTCAGAGCGCGTGTTTTTGTGACTAACTATTAAATTTTTGTTTGTTCAGAGCGTGTTTTTGTGACTAACTATTAAATTTTTGTTTGTTCAGAGCGTTGTGACTAACTATTAAATTTTTGTTTGTTCAGAGCGTGTTTTTGTGACTAACTATTAAATTTTTGTTTGTTCAGAGCGTGTGTTTTTGTGACTAACTATTAAATTTTTGTTTGTTCAGAGCGTGTTTTTGTGACTAACTATTAAATTTTTGTTTGCTCATAGCGTGTTTTTTGTGACTAAGTATGACTTCCCCAGGCTGGCAATAATGTGGCGATGTAGATCCCAAGTTATTGTGACATATAAATACGGCTCTGATATAGACTTCACTTTGACATGCGACTGTGACAGACTTGAGGCACCTGGTGGTTGTGTTTTTTAAAGGTTGGGCCTTGGAGTTGTGGGGGATGGCGCCTAGGAGTTGTGGGGGATGGCGCCTAGGAGTTGTGGGGGATGGCGCCTTGGAGTTGTGGGGGATGGCGCCTTGGACTTGTGGGGGGTTGCGCCTTGGACTTGTGGGGGATTGCTAGATGCTAGAGAACAAACTAACGTACATCTCATCAGGTCCCACCTACGCCTACACCAGCGATGGGTCGAGTCCGTTACACCTATGACCCACCCCGGCAGACTAAATCCAGAAATTTCTTTATTATCACTAAGTTGTTCTCAAAGCTTATTAACCACAGGGCCCCTAGGTCATCCACATCCCCCAGCTCGGACCATCACCATGTCCTGCTACATGGAACCACTGTTATCTAAGGACAGAGAGCCCATAGCGGGGGAGGGGGGCTGGGCAGTGCTTGTCTTGTCCTGATCTCCCATTGGCTCTGTTTATGTCCTCAACGATTCGAAGGCCACATTCAAGTATTGTCGTTACCTCCTTGTCATCCTGAGGAAACTAAATATTTGCGCCACGCATGCAACCGTTTCTCCTGTGGTCAGCTGGATGTGGTGGGCCACTCGATAATGTACCGTCTATGTGGCCGTGTGATAAGGGCGGTAGTTACACGTAATGAGCTGTGATAAAGTTACCTGGCCTAGGCCTAGGCCTCAAAGCAACGCCGATCGAAACCAATTATAACAATTTTGGTGAGGCGGGGCGTTTAGATTTATTTGACTGGGGTTTTTAATTAAAGTAGTTACTGGTTGCCAACAATTTGATGTACATGTGGGTGGGGGGACACTGCCAACAATTTGATGTACATGTGGGTGGGGGGAGACTGCCAACAATTTGATGTGCATGTGGGTGGGGGGACACTGCCAACAATTTGATGTACATGTGGGTAGAGAGGGTGACACATTCCTGTCATGAGAGCAGCCGTGGTTTTTTTTTCAGTTTAAATTTTTCCGTGATTGTGATTCACTTCCTGTCATGCGTAGACGACTTCTGTCCTTGGGAATGCTGATGGTTGTAATGACAATGTCATTAAAAGTGAAGTTCAGCTTGACTGTTAGGTTACAAGAAAAACCACGAGGTCGGTGGTGTGACTGGTAGCTATATAACCCTTTGTAACAAGTGACTGGTAGCTATATAACCCTTTGTAACATGTGACTGGTAGCTATATAATACTATATAACCTGTGTAACATGTGACTGGTAGCTATATAATACTATATAACCTCTGTATCATGTGACTGGTAGCTATATCACATTTGTATTACTCTTGTTCGTTTTGTCCGTAGATTACAGCCCAGCCAAGTTTTAACGTCATTAGTTTTATTTTGTTTCTGTCTTTTGTTCGTTGAGGAAGGCTCTTTTCCGAAACGGTCATTTTTGTGCGGCGTGTTGTCTGGCTCATGATACCCTATTTGTATGACGTATAACTATATTTGTATGACATATATCTACTTATCTATAATCCTGATTGCAGTCTCATCCATATTTTGTTCGACATAATGCTAATGTCTAATAACGTAATGACATGACATGCTTATTAGTCTATTTATGTTACAATTAGAATTTTGTTATCCCAACTTTCAACAACCCCCACCTCAAATACTTCCTCCCCCCGATGCCCCCACCTCAAATATTTCCTCCCGCGGTGTCCCGTCCCCCACCCCTGCCCGTCACCAGAACAAAGACTTTCCTCGAGCCCCTAGCAGGGACGGGATGGGGCAGACCGGAAACGACGTGTCCCCTGACGTGGTCTCACTTCCAGTTCTCTTTGTGTCCTGTCCGGCTTATCTCAGCTCGTGCGCATCTCCGTCTCGGTCACGTGGCTAAACTCAAAGTTGATGGAAGTTGTCTACCTTCTCGTGGCTAAACTCATAGTTGGTGGAAGTTGTCTACCTTCTAATGGCTAAACTCAAAGTTGGTGGAAGTTGTCTACCTTCTAATGGCTAAACTCATAGTTGATGGAAGTTGTCTATCTTCTCGTGACTTGCCCAATCCATCCAGCATATATAGTGGATTGGTTTAGTTACCTCCTGTCAGGCTAACCCTTATCTTGTTGACGTCTTTTCCATTTACTTTTTATAAGCCTGATTGCAGTCTCACCCCTCATTTAGTTCACAGTTGGATCGTCCTCAACATTAAACGGGGTGGGGGTGCTTAAACAAATACACACTACCAAGGGTGACACGAATATCTGGCGAACTGCGACTGATGCATGCTGGGACAGTGGGAGTGGATCTAGTCAGCAGACTCCAGTCAGGAAAACTATTTCAATCGGGTTGATGTTTGTCTCTGGTCTGACATAAATACATGAAATGCCCCCCCCCCTACACCTACACGGCTTGTTTACCCAGAGTTAAATATATTTACCGGAAGCTTAGGTCGTAACTTTGGCCACACCCCCACGACCATCCGTACTAACACACTGCCAGACCCTACTGATGTGTGTCATGTGTATCTTAAATAGTTGCCTTTGTGTTGACGTGTTTGGTATTCGACTATCCTGTGACCTGAAGCATTGTTTGTGTCAACGTATTTAGTGTCAAATTTAGGCGTTAAAAGAGGTTTGTTGTGGCAAGGCCAAGGTCATGGAACATTTCGAACTTCTTGTGTTTATACAGTTTGATGTGTACATCGTTGACATTCGAAGTTCAGAACGCTATACAATACCCGTCCGTAACACTATCTTATATGTAGCTTAAACACTAACTTAACTCTAGCCTAGTCTAGCTGTAACATTACCTAAACTCTAGCTGTAACGTTACCTAAACCCTGGCTGTAGTAACATTACCTAAACTCCAGCTGTAACTGTAACATTACCTAAACTCTAGCTATTGTAACGTTACCTAAACTCTAGCTGTAACGTTACCTAAACCCTGGCTGTAGTAACATTACCTAAACTCCAGCTGTAACTGTAACATTACCTAAACTCTAGCTTAACGTTACCTAAACTCTAGCTGTAACGTTACCTAAACTCTAGCTGTAACGTTACCTAAACTCTAGCTGTAACGTTACCTAAACTCTAGCTACTGTAACATTACCTAAACTCTAGCTTCTGTAACATTACCTAAACTCTAGCTGTAACGTTGCCTAAACTCTAGCTGTAACATTACCTAAACTCTAGCTACTGTAACATTACCTAAACTCGAGCTGTAACGTTACCTAAACTCTAGCTGTAACGTTACCTAAACTCTAGCTACTGTAACATTACCTAAACTCTAGCTACTGTAACATTACCTAAACTCTAGCTACTGTAACATTACCTAAACTCTAGCTTCTGTAACATTACCTAAACTCTAGCTGTAACGTTACCTAAACTCTAGCTTCTGTAACATTACCTAAACTCTAGCTGTAACGTTACCTAAACTCTAGCTGTAACGTTACCTAAACTCTAGCTACTGTAACATTACCTAAACTCTAGCTACTGTAACATTATCTAAACTCTTGCTGTAACGTTACCTAAACTCTAGCTGCAACATTACCTAAACTCTAGCTACTGCAACAATACCTAAATTCTAGCTACTGTAACATTACCTAAACTCTTGCTGTAACATTACCTAAACTCAAGCTACTGTAACATTACCTAAACTCTAGCTGTAACATTACCTAAACTCTGGCTGTAACATTACTTAACTCTAGCTGTGACAGAGTAACACTATCTTAACTCTGGCTGTTACAGAGTAACACTATGTTAACTCTAGCTGTAACACTATCACACTATCTTAACTCTAGCTGTAACAGAGTAACACTATCTTAACTCTAGCTGTAACACTACCTTATACAAGTATCTCATTGCACTAGCTTGAATGTTTCTAACTTATATTATATCTGTAAAGAACTCAGTAAAGGTTTGTTTACCAACAAAAAAGTTTGTCATAAACACCAGATTGGCCTACTTAAGACTGTCATTCTTGTTAAATAAGTCACCCATGAATCTCTTCCTGTGTCCTCCCCGCCCTCCCTGTTCCCATGCCCCACCCTCTTCCTCATCAGCGTTGAATATTTACTTCCTAGTTTTGTCTGGCCCTCCCCCTCCTTCCAGATTTCTGTGCAGCTGTTTTATTGTGCCTGATCGACCTTGACCCCTAACCCCTGCCGTCAATTCAAGCCTGTTTTCTTTCTTCATACTCATACAAAGCATAGCAGTCAATGTGCTGTGTTTTTTTTACACACGGGAACTTTAGCCACAGATATTTGTCACAATGTAGAAATGAACAGTCTGGGTGTGACACTGTGAATATATGTTTATATGTCACAGTCACAGGGTGGGTGGGTCTGACATTGTGTATATATGTCACAGGGTGGGTCTGTCATGGTGTATACATGTCACAGGGTGGGTCTGTCATTGTGTATATATGTCACATGGTGGGTCTCACATTGTGTATACATGTCACAGGGTGGGTCTGACATTGTGTATACATGTCACAGGGTGGGTCTGACATTGTGTATACATGTCACAGGGTGGGTCTGTCATTGTGTATATATGTCACAGGGTGGGTCTGTCATTGTGTATATATGTCACAGGGTGGGTCTGACATTGTGTATACATGTCACAGGGTGGGTCTGTCATTGTGTATATATGTCACATGGTGGGTCTGTCATTGTGTATATATGTCACAGGGTGGGTCTGTCATTGTGTATATATGTCACAGGGTGGGTCTGACATTGTGTATACATGTCACAGGGTGGGTCTGACATTGTGTATACATGTCACAGGGTGGGTCTGTCTTATCTTATATGTTACAGACGCTCCTTCTGTACAGAAGATTATTGCGTCCTACGTATTTCTATGGTTTGTGTTTAGTCCTGTATTCTTACTAGAGTTTTAAAAGATGATAAAGTGGTGGCTTTCCTGGTTTCTTCAGGCAACCCATCCCACGCCCGAATACCGGACGGAAAGAAAGAAAACTTGTATGTGTTTGTTCTTGCATATGGAATAAGAAAGGTGTTTTTGTCTTTATGTCTATTTGAGGGTTGTATTAGGTTATCTTTGTGTTGTATTTCCAAATTAGAATTAATTGCCTTATGTATAATTACTAATTTACTCTTGGTTCTTCTATCCTCTAGTGTTTCAAGGTTTAATGATTTAACTAATGGTGTTACTCTTGTCAGTTTTGAATATTCTCCAGTAATGAATCTGGCAGCTCTTTTTTTGTATTTGTTCTAACTTATCAATATTTTCTTTGGTGGATGGGTCCCATACTGAAGATGCATATTCTAGTATAGGTCTCACCAGGGTGAGGTAGCATTTTAGTTTTATATCTTTGTTACATTTGTAAAAGTTTCTTTTTATAAAGCCTAAGGTTTTGTTTGATTTTTTAATAACTTCATTGACATGGGGATTCCAAGATAGTTTCTCATTTATTATGACTCCTAAGTATTTCGCATCTTTAGTTTGGGTTAGTTCTTTTCCATGAATGAAATATTTTGAATTTATTTGTTTCTTTTTCTTTGTTACTCTTAGCAGTTGACATTTTTCTGGGTGGAAGGACATACTCCAGTTAGTTTCCCATTTTATTAATTCATCTAAGTCTTTTTGTAAAATTTTGCTATCTTGTTCTGACTTGATTGTTCTATAGATTATACAATCATCAGCAAATAACCTAACTTTAGTTCCTGTTGAGATATTGTTGGGTAAGTCATTTATATAAATTAAAAATAGTAAGGGACCTAGGACAGTTCCTTGTGGAACTCCTGAGTTAACCTTTATTGGTGTAGATTTAGAACCATTAATTATTACAGTTTGCTCCCTACCCAATAGGAAATCTTGGATCCAGTGATGTAAGGGACCTGAGATTCCAAAGTATTTAAGTTTTTTGAGTAAACTAAGGTGGTGAACTTTGTCGAATGCTTTTGAGAAGTCTAGTAATATTGTATCTATTTGATCATTATTATCTAAGCCTTTTGATAGATCATCTATTAGGCCTATCAATTGTGTTTCACATGATCTGTTCTTTCTAAAGCCATGTTGGTGTGGGCATAGGGCATTATATTTGTCAAGGTGGTTAACTATTCTGCTATATATTATGTGTTCCAGTAATTTACATGTGATACTAGTAAGTGATACAGGTCTGTAATTACCAGGGTCTGACTTATCACCTTTCTTAAAGAGCGGCGTTACATAGGCTAATTTCCAATCCTCGGGCACTTTACCCTGGTTTAGAGAGGCCTGAAAAAGAACTACAAGGATTGGGGACAGTTCATTGCTTAATTCTTTTAATAACCTGGCAGGTAATTCATCTGGGCCAGTAGCTTTGTTTATTTTTAAGTTTTTTAGGAGTGAATGTATACCTATCTCATCTACAGTTATGTTACCTATTTCTTCCAATTTATTTAAATTTATTGAAATTTCCTTGTCGCCTGAGGCAGAAAATGATGATGCAAAATATTTGTTAAGGATATTAGCTTTATTTTCATTATCANGATTTGATAAAGGACCATAAGTTTTTATTGTTATCTTTAGTTATCACACTGTTTATATAATTATTTTGGAGGTTACGGCTAAGTTTCTGTGTGAGGTGTTTAATTTTTAAGTATTTTTTGTGTATCCTTTCTAAATTGGTAGCCTTAAATTTCTTAAATAAATTCTCCTTTAGTTTGCAATACTTTTTAAGTTTAAAATTGAACCAGCATTTATTAATTCTATTTGAAGTTGTTTTTGTTGGAACATTCTGATCCATTATGGTTTTTAGATTTGTTTTTATTTCCTTCCATATTTCTTCTACAGGGCTAACTATGCTGAATTTACTTAGGAAATTTTGTTGGAAATTAGAAGCTGATTGGTGTAATTTTATTAAGTTGCATTTATTCCAAAGATATATTGTTCTTCTAGGCATCTTATTTATTTTAGTTTTTATTGTGTTGGTTACCCTGACAATATCATGGTCAGACAGCCCAGGAATTATTGTGCAGTCTACTACTAATCCTGGTCTGTTTGTTAGGAATAAATCTAGTATTTTGTTTTTCCTAGTTGCTTTTTTTACTATCTGTTCTAGGTTCATGTTGTTTATTGTGTCTAAGAAATGTTCATTAATTTCTTTATTATTTTGGTGGCTATCGATTGTATATTTTTTCCAATTTATATCTGGAAGATTTAAGTCCCCCATAGTCCAAATTACAGCATTTTTATAATTGTTTTTAATGTAAATTAATTGACTGCAGAGATTCCTCATGTATTCTATGTTTGTATTTGGTGGCCTATATAGACTGCCTACAATATTGTCATTGTGTATATATGTCACAGGGTGGGTCTGTCCATAGGAATATATATATAGAGTTTATCAGTGATCACACAACCACGTGACCAATCAAGACACACATTTTATGTTGTGATCTATGGACAAATATTCTCTACATTCACATATCTAATGATTGATCATCTTTTATTTCGCTCTGATATCTGTGAGATCCGGAGAAAACTGAGTTTGGGATTAAATAGTAAAGACATTGGCTGATATGTAGAATCTCGACCGTGACGTCACGACGCTACCGGTTGCTGGAAAAGAGAGTTCTATAAAGTCTAAAAGGATTTTTAAAAATGGAAGGCTGTAGGGTTTGGGTTAGGTATAGCTTTAGAATTTTCGGACTATTGAAATTTTTAGGGTTTGGGTTAGGTATAGCTCTAGAATTTTAATTTTAGCTTTTTTTAAGGACATGCCATAACAAGAAAGATGGCCGCCGGTAAGGACCGCGAACGTCACGGTCGAGATTCTACATGTTGGCTTTATCAAGAAATTTTTACATGATAATAGAGAGTGAAAGATTACGGCTTACCCGGAATATAAATATTTTATTGGTTTCATTTATCTAACAACGTGTATCATTTTGGGATATACCAAAAATTGCAATACATGTAATTACAGTTCAGGCCATACATGTATTTTAATAGAAGGTCACGGAATGGTAGAACCAACGCTAGGAATTCTGGATAAACGTGCAATAAGACTACACTGGGGGGAGAGGGGTGCTCTGCGACAAAGAAAATGTCCTAGCCCCTGGAGTTGTGTTCACTGGGCGCCATCACGTGACCTCTTAAAGCAGGGGCCGGAACTGTGGGCTATCGTTGTCTTTATTCCGAGTGACGTCCGATCCATTTAGCCTCCCCCCCTCGGTTTTAGTTATTTAATTTTTTTTCCCTTTATTCCACCCCACTTTCGTTCTCTAGTCCTCACGCCACCCTGGTTCTCCAACCGACACCCTTCCCCACCCCTCCCATCCTTATCACATCGACTCTTCCACTGTCTCCAACCGCACAAAGCCGCTGAGAAGAGCCACCCTTATTGGAACGTTTATGGTAACAGCTTCCGCCCTCCGCTAGACTCAGTGCTAACTAGATATGTACCGGAATCAAAAATTTAAAATGCGACCGGAGCCGGATTTTTCCGTATTTATAAAGTGAAATCCGGTCGGAGCCTAATTTGTAAAAATGGCCGGATTCCAATTTGCCGGAGCCGGAATCTGGTACCCCCCTAGTTCTAAACTTAACACCTACGAATTCACTCTATGTACCACCCTTTATCGTTGTGTTGTGAAACTAGGACCCCCATTACCAGAGCCTAGGGCTGAACCCAACCAGAGCCTATAAGAATGTCTATTGTATATTGACTATGGAAGTAGAGCGAATGTGTCGTTCAAACTGTTTGAGTACACATCGTGTGTACACATCCAACAATTCTGTACACTACCAACAATGACATGTGTACAAATTATCTTAGATATACAGACGCTTCCTTCTATGTAGAAGATAATTGCGTCCACGGACTATGAGAGATGATCTGTTGGCAAGTGATGCAGCGGTCACAGGCCACGGCTATAACTATAAGGGTTCCACGCATTACCCAGCCGCCTAACTATTGTTAAGTTAGGTACCCATTCAGAGCAGGGTGACTCGGGCACTCCTCAGGCCCCGGGGACAAATCTTCGCCTTCGAGCTCGTGACCATCGGTACGCCAGTCGAGCGCGCTACCACTCGACCACCTCGCCAACAATGACATCTTATGTACACTGCCAACAATGACATCTTATGTACACTGCCAACAATGACATCTTATGTACACTGCCAACAATGACAT
>MUZC01001016.1:226615-237054 GCA_002072015.1 Radix auricularia
GGCCCCCAGCCCTATGGTCCACAGCCCCACGGCACCTAGCCCCACGGCACCCAGCCCCACGCCCCACAGCCCCACGGTCCGCAGCCCCACGGCCCCCAGCCCTATGGTCCACAGCCCCACGGTACCCAGCCCACAGCCTCCCATTAAGACCGTTGTAGAATTGAAGATGACAAACTCTGCTTCAGATAATGAGGTGGGGGGAGTGAGGGAGGGTGAGGGGTTGGGTAAAGGGCCAGATTTAAGGAGGTTTGTTCGTTTCCGCCAGGGAAAAAGTTTTTAAAAAGTTTTAAAAATTTTTGAATGACCTTGAACTTCATGTTATGTTACCCACCAAAACAACAAATCTTCGTGTAATAGTTCTTTCCCTTGTTGATTCCGAGTGGCACTCTCTGGTGTCTTTTCTGGAAACCCGTGTGTATAACTTTACAATCAGCACACAGACTTACAAGTTGTGTACAACTATACGATCAGTATACACATGTACGAAGTGTGTACAACTATATGATCAGTATACACATGTACAAAGTGTGTACAACTATACGATCAGTATACACATGTACAAAGTGTGTAATACTATACGATCAGTACACATATTTAAAACTTGCTAATTCGCTCTTTAGTTGGATTTGTAAAATTAGATTTAATCGTGTCTTTCTTATAAACATTGTTCTGACGGTTCTCAATGTATTGTATGCGGTGTGCCGTTACCTTTAACACTCCTATGGGGGGGGGGGGGTTATGATGACATGAAACAATTATTAAAGACGTTAATTTAAATGAATATTATAGAATTGGTTTTAACGGCTACAACTGCATTTTTAAAAAATGTATTATTATTATTTTTGCCAATGAAATATTCGCTTATTTACTTGATCCTGTCACCATGGCAACCAAAGACAGGCCCGAATACATACTATAAGGCAGTGATGGCGAAACTTTTTTGGGGACGCGTGCCCAAAATTCAATCAAAATCCACATATACATTGCAAATAGCCAGCACAAAGTGGTTTGACTTAGGAAGTAGTATTTTAGTGGCGTGCCGATTGATAAGGCTCTGCGTGCCAACTGTGGCACGCGTGGCATAGGTTCGCCATCACTGGTGTAAGGCTTTGATGGGGCATAACCCAACCGCGGGTAGACTGTCCCATCTGCTGGTAATTTTCCGGGACAGTCCCTAAATTTCACCGCTGTCCCGGAATCCTGTCAGGGACGCAATTTGTCCCGGAATTTAGAAATTAAAACGTTTTTCTATGAAAATTAAGTATTTTTTATGAATAAAGTCAAAAGTGATCGTTAAAATTTAAATGTCATTCATATTTTGTTTGAACTTTTGTCAAACACGTCGATCCAAATTTTTGGAAGCAAGAAAAATTATAAATTTTGCTATTTCTAAGTGTTTAAGGTGGTCCACGGGGGAAAAAATCGACGTTTTTCTAATTTTTTTCAAAAATGAGATTATAGTAAATTTAACTAAATTAACCTTTTTATGATTGCTTTTTGATTTAAGTGAGCTATTTATAGAAATTTTAAAAGTTTTTACTTATTTTTAATTTGTCCCGGAATTGAACAAAAATGTCCCGGATTTTTTTCGAAAAACCTCTGGACAGTCTAACCGCGGGTCGTACCTATGGCTATATTAAAAGATCGACATTAAAATGTATATGAAGATATGTAAATCATTTTTCTTTCAGTGCAATCTAACCGAATTATGTTGGAAATGCAAAAATTGAGAAGGAGGCACGATGCAAAGTTTGTCACTGTAAGAATTAAGAATTATAATCAAGTCACAAATTTCGCTAGTCAGAACTGTTATGTGGCGATAATAAATTGGATATTTTTCGACTGTGACAGTCAAGATGACAAAATCTTTAACGTAGCCAGTGTTGGCCACATAACGTAGCCAGTGTTGGCCACATAACGTAGCCAGTGTTGGCCACATAACGTAGCCAGTGTTGGAACGTAGCCAGTGTTGGCCACATAACGTAGCCAGTGTTGGCCACATAACGTAGCCAGTGTTGGCCACCTATACAACTAAAACGCTATTAAAATTATGTTCGGAACGTAAAGGGCCAAACGTTCACGCCACGCTGAATGAATGAAAGAAACATTAGCTCCACAGTACAGTCCTGGGTTTCAAATTGTCCCTTGCCATGTGTGATGGATTGTTGTGTTACCTCCCCCCTGACAGTGATGTGTAGCGTTTCCTTTCGGAAGCTTGGCGTGCTCAACAATCCGCCAACAAACCGCCCCAATCCCGGGGGTCTCCGTTGACAGCAATTAAACGCAATTTAGGTCTGGATTCATCTTTTGGGAACCGTTAGAGATGTGAAAATGTTTAGTCACGTCGCCCCGTGCTTGATGTCAAATGCCACGTACTTGACGTCAAATGCCACGTACTTGATGTCAAATGCCACGTACTTGATGTCAAATGCCACGTACTTGATGTCAAATGCCACGTACTTGATGTCAAATGCCCCATAAACGTGCCCACTGTGACAAAACTATGTTTACACTACTTTAGTGACGTAATCATTTTTGACCTACTTTTATGAAATATGAACTTTTTTTACTCTGGGGTTACCAAATTATTTTCAATGCAGTTTTTTTAAAAATAAATGTTTTTATGTATCCCAACCAACCACCGATGACTGTTGACCCACCGTTATTTCAGCCGATTGTTGTAAAATGGAACTTGGCAACTAGTGATTTCTAGTGATATCTAACCCAGTGTGTACCGGGGATAAATCTATTCTTATTAACATAAATGAGTTGTTGATTATCGACTGAAATATTAATTTAGGAAGCAGCTCCAGAGATATTTGTGTATAGAGGATGTTAAAGAATTGTTTAAGGAGAAAGTTCGTTGTTTTGTGACGTCTCGTCAGGCTCATACCTACGTGTTTTGTGACGTCACGTCAGGCTCATACTTACGTGTTTTGTGACGTCTCGTCAGGCTCATACTTACGTGTTTTGTGACGTGTTTTGTGACGTCTCGTCAGGCTCATACTTACGTGTTTTGTGACGTCTCGTCAGGCTCATACCTACGTGTTTTGTGACGTCACGTCAGGCTCATACTTACGTGTTTTGTGACGTGTTTTGTGACGTCTCGTCAGGCTCATACTTACGTGTTTTGTGACATCTCGTCAGGCTCATACTTACGTGTTTTGTGACGTCTCGTCAGGCTCATACTTACGTTGTTTGCATGATGAGTATCTACTTATCTTTAGCCTGATTGCAGTCTCACCCATATTTTGAAGGTCAGATCACGAGAAAACGAAGGATTGGTTCTAACACTCTGTTAAGATTCCCTCAACTCAATGCACATTTTTTTTTGTTGTACGTGTCGGAGTTGCGATGATTGTGCTTAAAATATCCAACAATGAACGCATTCAAGTGTTGTGTTTAACGCGCCCACTGCAAGATAAAATAGCAATGATGTTTTGATTGGTTCAATTTTACCATAGTAATTGGGAACCTCGTTTTCCGATGTACAACACTTCAGGAAAAATCGCCAACAAAATTAAGTGTGCGCGTGCAGGGAATTTTAGTCATATATTGGAATAGTTCAAGAAGTTCAAACGGTTCATTTAACTATCAGGATTAAATCATTTTGACCAGACTACCGGGACTAAGCCACTTGGATTAACCCATCAACTTTCATCAAGATTAATTTTGTTGGATTATACTACCAGGATCAAAGTCGTTGTTTAAGCTATCAGGATTAAGCTCTGACTTCGGATATGTGAAAAAAAAAGTGCTCGATCTGGATTACCGACAAAGTTTGATCTGATAGTTGCCCCTCATCCGAGGGCATACAGTTGAACACTAATTGGGGGACATTGCCCCCCCCCCCTCAGTTGCAGACATTGAGTCATTGTGTCCCCAAAGTTTTTCTCCAATAGTAAGCAGCACTTTGGACCAACATCACCATAATGTTGTTGACAGCACCAATGTACACATCGGTAAGTAGTGTAAGGAACTATCATATGACATCATGTACAGGTACATAGATGTCTCTGTAAGCGTAAAGATTGGTTTGTGTTATTTAAGAACCATTTTAACGTCCAAAAATATCAGCATTTATTGAAGTATAGAAAGCCAACGAAATATGGGGGGGGGGGGGAATAGGGGGATATTTTCCGAAAAGGCAGCAAATTTAAATAGTGAAGTCAGGTGAAGCAAACTGTTTCTTCCTCATTGTTGTATAAGTTATGAATCAAATAAATATATATCTTATTGTTGTATACGTTATGAATAGAAGCAAATATATATCTCATTGTTGTATAACTTATACATCAAAGCAAATATATACGGTGTCTCTCCTGAGTAGAGAACCAGCCTCCTGCAGATCGACATGAATTAAAGCTTATCCCTAGACCAACGCACCAGACAATAATAGTATAGTGCTCTCTAAAAGTGTATGCACCGACTGTGAAGTGCTCTTGAAATAGGGCATCTCCAATGTTCCCTCCAAGGTTCAATGTGCGCAAATTATGAAAACTCGTGTGCAAAGCTGCACAGCATCAATTTTTGCATTAATCTATATTTTTTAAAAAAATTCTGCGCAACTATTCTAATGTGCTGCGTGGCGTCGGTCAGACATCCGCGCGGCCGCGCAGGCGCGCGGCTTAAAGGAAGTATTGGTCTTCTCCTCTTGAAATAGGTCGTCTCATCTTGAAATATGTCATCTCCTCTTGAAATAGGTCATCTCCTCTTGAAATAGGTCATCTCCTCTTGAAATATGTAATCTCCTCTTGAAATATGTAATCTCCTCTTGAAATAGGTCATCTCATCTTGAAATATGTCATCTCCTCTTGAAATAGGTCATCTCCTCTTGAAATAGGTCATCTCCTCTTGAAATAGGTCATCTCCTCTTGAAATATGTAATCTCCTCTTGAAATAGGTCATCTCCTCTTGAAACAGGTCATCTTATCTTGAAATAGTTCATCTCCTCTTGAAATAGGTAATCTCCTCTTCAAATAGGTAATCTCCTCTTCAAATAAGTCATCTCCTCTTGAAATAGGTCATCTCCTCTTGAAATAGGTCATCTCCTCTTGAAATAGGTCATCTCCTCTTGAAAAAGGTCATCTTATCTTGAAATAGTTCATGTCCTCTTGAAATAGGTAATCTCCTCTTCAAATAAGTCATCTCCTCTTGAAATAGGTCATCTCCTCTTGAAATAGGTCATCTCCTCTTGAAATAGGTCATCTCCTCTTGAAATAGGTCATCTCATCTTGAAATAGGTAATCTCCTCTTGAAATGGGTAATCTTTTTTCAAATAGCTTTGTGGTCGTAGGGGGTTCGAATGTTTCCATTAGAATTTTCTCGGGGCTTGGTAGACCTCTCCAAGTCTGTGGAGGACTTTTTAGCAATAGTCGTTCATCAACGTTTTTATTATGGCTTTAACGTGGGCTTAATCCCACGCCCACAAGCTTGTGAGGCGAGCGAACTATGGACCTCGCTATCCAGCCGCGTGGCACTGAATCAGTTACGATATCTTCATGTTGTATTCTGCTGTCTTAAAAATCTAATAACTTTTTAGACTATGACAAGAGATAAACGTCAGCCCACTGACCAACATTAACGTCAGACCAACATTAACGTCAGCCCACAGACCAAAATTAACGTCAGCCCACAGACCAACATTAACGTCAGCCCACTGACCAACATTAACGTCAGCCCACTGACCAACCTTAACGTCAGCCCACTGACCAACATTAACGTCAGCCCACTGACCAACCTTAACGTCAGACCACTGACCAACCTTAACGTCAGCCCACAGACCAACATTAACGTCAGCCCACTGACAAACCTTAACGTCAGCCCACTGACCAACCTTAACGTCAGCCCACTGACCAACATTAACGTCAGCCCACTGACCAACATTAACGTCAGCCCACTGACCAACCTTAACGCCAGCCCACAGACCAACGTTAACGTCAGCCCACTGACCAACATTAACGTCAGACCACTGACCAACATTAACGCCAGACCACTGACCAACATTAACGTCAGCCCACTGACCAACATTAACGTCAGCCCACTGACCAACATTAACGTCAGACCACTGACCAACATTAACGTCAGACCACTGACCAACATTAACGTCAGCCCCCTGACCAACATTAACGTCCGCCCACTGACCAACATTAAGGTCCGCCCACTGACCAAACTTAACGTCAGCCCACTGACCAACATTAACGTCAGCCCACTGACCAACATTAACGTCAGCCCACTGACCAATCTTAACGTCAGCCTACTGACCAACATTAACGTCAGCCCACAGACCAACGTTAACGTCAGCCCACTGACCAACATTAACGTCACCCCACTGACCAACATTAACGTCCGCCCACTGACCAACCTTAACGTCAGCCCACTGACCAACATTAACGTCCGCCCACTGACCAACCTTAACGTCAGCCCACTGACCAACATTAAGGTCCGCCCACTGACCAACATTAACGTCAGACCAACAGTTACGTCAGCCCACTGACCAACATTAACGTCAGCCCACTGACCAACATTAACGTCAGCCCACTGACCAACCTTAACGTCAGCCCGGAGTCCATCACGCCACCAGGTCGACTCCGCCACTGTGTACCAATAAATGACAATCCTAACTCAAACACCGAGACCGTACAAGTTTGCTCAGCCAAATGACGAGCCCCCCGCCTAGCTTTGATGATGTTGGCTGTACCCGTGATGTCTACCCGGGGTGGTGGGCCGGCGTCAATATCCCAGGTCGTGGGCACATTGTAGGCAGCCAATGAAGTGAAATAACTTGGCCCTTGTGTGTCGGTGGGATGTGGCCCGCAATGCTAACATTGGCACAGCCCCTGTATAATTAGGAAAGTTCCTAAGGCAAAGAAAGAGAAACAAATCGACCGTCTGAGTTGCCGCCCGTTATGTCTTGTACTGAAGTGTTGGACGGGGCAGTTTACCAATGTTGAGCCCCGTGATACATATTATTGCAATAATAGACCCCAGTTTAGACCCCATTGTTGACCCCAGTGTATACCCCCATTGTTGACCCCAGTATAGACCCCATTGTTGACCCCAGTATAGACCCCATTGTTGACCCCAGTGTATACCCCCATTGTTGACCCCAGTATAGACCCCATTGTTGGCCCCAGTATAGACCCCATTGTTGACCCCAGTGTATACCCCCATTGTTGACCCCAGTATAGACCCCATTGTTGACCCCAGTATAGACCCCATTGTTGACCCCAGTATAGACACCATTGTTGACCCCAGTATAGACACCATTGTTGACCCCAACATAGACCCCAGTGTAAACCCCAGTGAGTTGAGTCGTCCTTAAAGAGCCTAATAATAGATGGAAATGTTGGTTTTTGTCTTCTTGTCCCAGACGTTTTAGGGATCTCAGCTTGGTGGCAATAAATATCTATAGGCAGGCTTGTCCATGGGAATGTTTTTCCCATGGTATTCCCATGGGAAATGTCCCATGGGATGGGACAGGCATAAATTGCCATCGGATGGGATGGGACAGAAAAATATGTCCCATGGACAAGCCTATTTTTTCAACAGTGCTCTAAAAATTGCAGAGCTTTCCATACCTTCAGGAATTAACATTAAAAAAAAAAGTTCTTCATGCGTGGTCTGCCACAGACACACGTACTAACCATGACACACGTACTAACCATGACACATGTGCTAACCATGACACATCTGTTTGTTTAACTCTGGTTGTTTAAATACAGTCTAGAATCTTGTCTCTTTCATCAAACAACTAAACACGGCGCAATGCAGTCGGTGTCAGTAAAGCTATTAAGTAAACAGTTTCAAACGCACAATTGCCTACAATACACTTAAAACAACAAGGAAAAATATATGTGTATATACATTATAAATATAAATATAACTAAATAATACATTTAAATTCTGCTACAGTTCTAACATGAAAGTTAACAATCACTTTTACGACCTACAGTTTCCATCGTCATGTAAAAAGTCCTTCCTTTCAATAAACTGCTTTGACTTCGCAGCATGAGCATAGTTATGGATTTTCAGGAAAGTACGACAAAAATATTCGATTTTTGTTCCATTGCAAATTATTTACTGAGCCACTGATGACACGTCCAACTAAAAAGACTATATTTATCTTATTAACACGTTAGAGCAGCCATCAGTGAACACTTCTATCCCTGAATGTTTACTATATCAACCCTACATAGGAGACAATTGTCCTCTACGTATTTACTGATTTCTTTGGACGAGTCATCAGCTCTACCTATAGATGGCTCACCTACATGCACGTCGTCTATAGATGACCCAGTTATTATCCCCACCTATAGATGGCTCACCTACATGCACGTTGTCTATAGATGACCCAGTTATTATCCCCACCTATAGATGGCTCACCTACATGCACGTCGTCTATAGATGACCCAGTTATTATCCCCACCTATAGATGACTAACCTACATGCACGTCGTCTATAGATGACCCAGTTATTATCCCCACCTATAGATGACTAACCTACATGCACGTCTATAGATGCCCCAGTTATCATTTTCACCTATAGATGGCTCACCTACCGGCATGTCTATAGATCATGCCCCAGTTATCATCCCCACCAAAAGATGACTAACCTACAGGCTTGCCATGCCTTTAGGTAACTCACTACCATCCTTGCCTACTGGTGGGAATGTGTTTCATTTGCTGATGCATAACTATTTAGTTTTTACTTGTGCTGTAGAGTGTTTGTGTTTCTGGGATTTGAACCCCGCACGTATGGCACAGCGTCTCATCAATGAGTAAAACGTACTCATTCTTTTCATTTCCTTAAGCAGGGGGTGGGGTTGTGCAATAGACGGTAGTTTTAACCTAACAAAAAAGATACCACGAAATATTTTTTGTTTTATCATGGCTGTGACAACAATCGACCATATCCAGTTATTAGCTCGACCTCCGTTACAACTATGCCGTAAATGCCTGTCAAAATCAACACATTAGAAATCCGAGCTTTCTTTTGGTCCTTTCTGGAGGACTCCAATTCAGGTCGCTATTATCCAGGCCTAATACGACCTTTTCAGTGCACTGTTGATACAACGCCATCGTTTTCTAACGGAGAACGCGTCCAAATGAAGTCTCACAATTTATTAAATACCGTCCGTGTTTTACATTGAGAAAACTGGAACGTCAAAATATTTGGGAATATCCGATTACTCTAGTCTCGTAAAAAGGATATTTGCTTGTGAGAGAGTCATTTNATTTTTAGCGCATTTTCGAGATGTCGAAATCGCTATTGCACCCGTTTTGTCCGTCTGTCATCACCCTGATCACAGGATCCATAAGTCCTAGACCCATGATGTATATATGTTTTTTGTATGTCCTGACCTGCCATTGGTGCATCAACACTCAGTTACTCGATCCGTTAAAAAACCCCGTTAAAACTACCAAAAAACTTTGCGAATCGAGAGTTAACACTGGCACAGGGAACGGCCGCCATTGCCGGAAGTCGAATAGAGCATTTTTCAAGCATTCAAGATTGGTGCGAAGGCGTGCAAAAGAATTAGTTGTTTTTTTTAGTTGACGTCATTAGAATATGTGTAAAGGTTTAGAGACTTTTACGTCATCATTTGTGGTGACTTGTAGTTAGATTAAAGAGAAAATAAAAAATTTTAAAATGTAAAGAAATGACTTTTAAATTTAAAAATGTCAGGTATATTCATTACACAAGAAAATTCATAAAAATATGTCTAAAATCTAAACACAATTACTGATAACTACATAATGCTGATATCTAACATAAGTACTGATACATAATACGAAAATGCGCTAACACGTCCTGAGTTCCAAAAGGGACCAGGCTTAACATGATTTTTTGTGTTAGCTCATGTGCAGATTGAAGTCTTTTTACAGCATTTTTGTATTTTGACCATGTTTGCTGGGTAGCTTTGTACCCAGAAAGTTTTGCTGATATTAACTTCCATCCTCTCAAGGGAATGCTTGTTCTAGTATCAAACTGCCACTTATTGGTGAATTTTTGTTTAAGAACGCAGATTAAACACCAGACATAAAAACTCTATACATTATGAGGTATACAATTTAATGCGTGCTATACACATTCTGTAAATGAGTTTGTATTGTGTACTGTGCACATTTGTATGTGAATGCAATTGATGAAGTGTGTATTTCATTGATGAAGTGTGTATTTCATTGATGAAGTGTGTATTTCATTGATGAAGTGTGTATGTAATTGATGAAGTGTGTATGTAATTGATGAAGTGTGTATGTAATTGATAAAGTGTGTATGTAATTGATGAAATGTGTATGTAATTGATGAAGTGTGTATGTAATTGATGAAGTGTGTATGTAATTGATGAAGTGTGTATGTAATTGATGAAGTGTGTATGCTCTGTACAACTACTTACCACGACTTCAGTAAATCTCTCCATTAAGGGTAAAAACGTA
>MUZC01001016.1:239799-304052 GCA_002072015.1 Radix auricularia
TATATTAGACATTCAAGAGACGAACTACTCAAAGTTACGTGCCGGTCAGTCCAGTTAATTGTAGTAAGGTTAGCAGCTTACATCATAATTGATATATATAAAGTTTTACATCCCCATTTGTATTCAAATAGTTCTCTAAGTAATATGTATGGCTAATAGTACTAATAGTTCTCTAAGTAATATGTATGGCAAATAGTTCTCTAAGTGATATGTATGGCAAATAGTTCTCTAAGTAATATGTATGGCTACTATTGGTGAGAAAAGCGTCATTTTGATAAAAGACTAATATAAGACTAAATGTTTTATTATATGTTGCTGAAATAATTGTTTTATCAGGACTCAAGGACATCTCTGAAAAAAACATAAAAAAAAACCAAAAAAACATAAAAACAAACAAACAAACAAACAAAAAACATGCCGTTCCCCACCCTTGTCGACATCCCCACCCCCCACTCCTCTCATGTCTTTTAAGTTGTGATGACCCAAAGTTCATGTTGGTTTTAAAGGCCAACCCATCTCAATACTGTTCACCACACTGTCTCGTCTGCTCAAACAAAGGTCAGTGTGCCGCTAGCGTTTGCTCAGAGCAGGAGCATCAGTCAGGTACCAGTTGTTTGTGTTTGTAGGCATATCTACGTGCGTCATTCACACCTGACTTTGATGATATCGATCATAGAGTTTATGTCCATCTGTCTTGGTGCGGGGCCTAGGTACCAGGGTAGGAAACTAAACAAGTGAGGACATAGGAACCAGGGTAGACAACTCAACAAGAGATCACATAGGAACCAGGGTAAGCAACTCAACAAGAGATCACATGGGAACCAGGGTAGGCAACTCAACAAGAGATGACATGGGAACCAGGGTAGACAACTCAACAAGAGATGACATAGGAACCAGGGTAGGCAACTCAACAAGAGATGACATAGGAACCAGGGTAGACAACTCAACAAGAGATGACATAGGAACCAGGGTAGGCAACTCAACAAGAGATGACATAGGAACCGTTTCAACCAGGGTAGACACCTCAACAAGAGATGACATAGGAACCGTTTCAACGAGGGTAGACAACTCAACAAGAGATGACATAGGAACCGTTTCAACGAGGGTAGACAACTCAACAAGAGAACTCCATTGATCTGCCGTTGCTAATAATAATCTACGTTTGTATTTCACCGACTGACATCCCAATCATTGCCTTAATTTCCAGCATAATCATTATTTTTATTTTAAAACCCATTGCCAATAAAAATCCCTACCTGTTCTAAATCATACTTAGAAAATAGCCCCACCCTTCTCTCTCTTGGAGCATGTGTTTTCAAAACTCACCGCGTTTAAAAAAAAAAAAAATAAAAAAAAATTGATAGAATTTTAAAAAAAGAATTAAATAAAGTTTGTATCTCTGATCACTTGGGAATGAAGAGAAGCGCGGAGTCCGTAAGATGAAAGAATTATGAGTTCTTCGGGCCACTTAAACTTTCTTTTGATTCCATAATTGAAATTGCAACTGTACCCAGGGCTGTTTTTTTAAAAATGTTTTTTAAAAATATATTTTAGCGGGTGGGGGCGGGGGAAGGACGGGCTTATTGAACATTGACTATTATTATTTTTATTTTTTAAAGTATAGTTTGGAAGAAAAAAAAAGGATTCGTCTCGTAAGTGTTCATTTCAATGTCGAGTTCAAAGGTTGTCGCGCATGTAATTCAAGCCACTCAAATGATTGGAGAAGTTGAAACGATCGAATAGAGTAGAGGTTATCAAGTCTAACAAACTTTTGATGGATTTTATTGGACGTAGAAAGATGAAATTTTTTGAAGGATTTTATTTTCATTGTATTTGACACGCAACGTGTTTAGATATCAGATACCATCTTATAGTCAGATACCATCTTAAATTTAGATTCCATCTTAAAAGAATAAACCATCTTAAAGTCAGATAACATCTTAAAGTCAGATACCATCTTAAAGTCAGATACCATCTTTAAGTTAGTTACCATCTTAAAGTCAAATACCATCTTGAAGTGAGACTGCATCTTAAAGTCAGACAGCAGTTTAAAGTCAGATATCATCATCGGCTTAAAAATTATAACTTCGTCTTTAAATTTGTTGCTGCAAACGCCGGCTGCAAGGACTAATTGACAGCTATCGGCATACTAAGTTCTATATCTGTATTATCATCTATCAGACAGCCAAGGTCATCGCTGTCGAGGAAGTTTGTCACGATTTTGGGCTTTGATTTCATCGAGCTGTGCATGATGTTCATTCAAGTGTGAAGTAATCTTTCCTTATCTTATCTTAACATAACTTATCTTATCTGTTATAGACACTGCGTTTATAGAGAAGATTACTGCGTACTATGCTTATCCATGATTTATGTGCAGTCTTCTGTTTTATAAAAAAAAAGTAAGAGTTTTAAATATCGATAGAGTGTTGGTTTTCATGGTTTCTTTAGGCAACCAATTCCACGTCCGAATTCCAGATGGGAAGTACGAGAATTTTTACGTATTTGTAGTAGATGCATACAGAATAAAAAAAGTGTTGTTGTTTTTATCCCCGTGTCTATCCGAGCGAATGTAAACAATCGTGGAATACAACAATCGGCTTGTGTAATGAAAGAAGCAACTCAGGATAAATGACGAGCTCTTGAATTATTTCCCCTTATTTAGCAATGCAAGAAACAAACTCTGGTAAGATCTTCATTCTCTACTTGCGACCAACAATGAAAAATGCAATCATATTTGTATATCACAGTAAATTTTGTGCTTTCATAAGCGATCTTCAGTTAGTTTTAAGTTTTGCGTCTTTATTGTGTTAATCGGTATCTCCCCAGAATAGTCATCCGTTGGTGTGTTAACTGTCTGTCGTCTTACTTGTGTCTTGTTTCTAGTGTCTGTCAAGTTTCGACAACATTTACTTTCGGAATTTCTTAGCACACACACAACACATAGATATAATTAAATTTTAATATGATCCTGTGAAGACTGGATGTCGTTGGTACCTCAAGTGGCACGCTGGAAAGCCAGCACTTTATGTCCCAGTGAAGTGCTGTGTAGCTATAGTTTGAGAATAGTTCCACTCGTTATGATAGAAACAAAAAATGTCTGCTCTGAAAGAATCAATAGGATTGATACCACCACCACCAACCCCCACCAGACGTGAGTCTTGCTGGGTCGCGTTTATCCTTTCACACGGAGTGATGATTGATGTCAGCTAAGTCCCGTAAGCCAGTTTGGAATTTCATTTGATGCGAGTCTTTTCCCCTCTTATTGTATTTAGGTCTATAGGGATAAATTGCAAGAAATTGACCGGAAGTGGATGTCGTTGATAGGGTTAATGGCGAAAAGAGTTATATTGATTTGATAAGGCGGCCAATCAGTAGTGTCAGCGCAAATCAATTTGATAAGACGTCCAATCAGAAGTGTCATTACAAATTAGTACAGTAAAATGACGAATCAGAGATGTCATAACAAATCAATTACAATTGTTCACCATTGACCAATAAAATAATCACAAGATCTAGTCAACCTGTTTGACCAGTTGATGATTAATTACTTCATTTATAATTTATAAATATCTGAAAAGATAAATTGGGCGAAACAATTTTTTCAGAGCTTTCAAGTTGCCATGGTGATTACTAAAAGGTGAAGAATACCTTCGATAATTTGACTCCATCTCTTTACGATTTAAACCTATTGAATTTCAGCTGACTTTTAACGAAACGTTTGGTCTCGTCCTGCTTACTTCCATTGTGTTAATAAGTAAAATATAAGGTCCCCTACTAAACGGCTCCGGACAAAACGGCCCCGACAACCATTACAACGGCCCCGGTCAAAATGTTTTGACTGGGGCCTTTATGTTGTAGCGGGTTTTTTTTGGGTCACCAAAATATGAAGCACTCATTGAGACTCTCCCTGAACGCGGGCATTTCACTGGAAGCATTGTTAGGGGTCTGACCCTGACTCTGACACTCTACAGCAGTGTCCTTGAATTTTTTAGTATGGCAGACGGCAGGAAATTTTCCATTGTCCCATGGACCGTTGCACTATTTTAAATGTACCGACTTGGAATCAGTTATGTTGTTTTATTTTATTTACTTCATTTTATGTTTTATTGCATAATGCCAAAAATGACATTTCTATAATTAGTATTAATGGTTGCAAATGGAGGATTATCATTATATTTCTCCGTCCTTTCTTGATTACTACTGCGGACCGGCGGCGGAAGGCACACGGACTGGTAACTGTCCGCGGGCCACCACTTTTAGTAACACTGCTCTACAGTACTCATGGGTGCATATCTGACTGACAACGTTTAATTTTCAAAGTTTTGCGCGAAAATTTTAAATGTTATGTTATTGTGGGCGTAATAATTCATAACCAGAAGAAACAACACCACAATTCGCCATCAAAGAAACACCACCACAAAACACCATCGAAGAAGCGATACCGCAATTCACCATCAAAGAAACAATACCACTATTCACCATCAAAGAAACAATACCACTATTCACCATCAAAGAAACAATGCTACAATTCACCTTCGAAGAAACACCACCACAATTCACTATTAAAGAAATAAGACCACTATTCACCATCGAAGAAACAATACCACTATTCACCATCAAAGTATGAACACTATTCATCATCAAAGTATGAACATAATTCGCCATCAAAGAAACAATACCACAAATTCACCATCAAAGAAGCAATACCACCATTCACCATCAAAGAAACAATACCACCATTCACCATCAAAGAAACAATACCACCATTCACCATCAAAGAAACAATACCACCATTCACCATCAAACTAAGAATACAATTCACGAGCAAGACGAGGAAGTGTGTGTGTGGGGGGGGGGGGTACTTTCCAAAGATAGGAATCAGTAACAAGAATCTTGCTGCCTCATGCAAGGGGCTACAGTCTGAAGTCTATTCAAACGATTAGATATGTCACCTTTGTGATTATGTCTATTCACACAACTAGATGTGCTTCTGTTTATTCATACAACTAGAAATGCAAGCGAATATTGATGACTGCCCAGGAGAGTTCCAGCTGATTAATTATTGACGCGATTAAGGGCCGAGGAAAAAAACAACCTGGTTTGCTGTCACGACTCGTTGGTTTGCTGTCATGACTGGTTGGTTTGCTGTCATGACTAGTTGGTTTGCTGTCATGACTAGTTGGTTTGCTGTCATGACTAGTTGGTTTGCTGTCATGAGTCATGACTCGTTGGTTTGCTGTCATGACTAGTTGGTTTGCTGTCATGACTAGTTGGTTTGCTGTCATGACTAGTTGGTTTGCTGTCATGAGTCACGACTTGTTGGTTTGCTGTCATGACTAGTTGGTTTGCTGTCATGACTAGTTGGTTTGCTGTCATGACTAGTTGGTTTGCTGTCATGACTGGTTGGTTTGCTGTCATGACTAGTTGGTTTGCTGTCATGACTAGTTGGTTTGCTGTCATGACTAGTTGGTTTGCTGTCATGAGTCATGACTCGTTGGTTTGCTGTCATGAGTCATGACTCGTTGGTTTGCTGTCATGACTAGTTGGTTTGCTGTCATGAGTCATGACTCGTTGGTTTGCTGTCATGACTGGTTGGTTTGCTGTCACGACTCGTTCGTTTGCTGTTATGACTAGTTGGTTTGCTGTCATGATTCGTTAGTTTGCTGTCATGACTAGTTGGTTTGCTGTCATGACTAGTTGGTTTGCTGTCACGACTCGTTAGTTTGCTGTCATGACTAGTTGGTTTGCTGTCATGACTAGTTGGTTTGCTGTCATGACTAGTTGGTTTGCTGTCATGACTAGTTGGTTTGCTGTCACTAGTTGGCTTGCTGTCATGACTCTTGGGTTTGTTAGAGTAACCTGGGACTGTTAGAAGGATTCTAGTCTGTTTCTATTTCGGTGGCTGTTTATACGAATTCTTGACAGCCACTGTCATTTGTTGTCGTGTATTATAACCTCTTGTCTGAGAGAGGATTTGTTTTTTTTCGGAATAATGAAAGTGTTTTTATCTCTATGTCTATATATTTATCGAGGAACGATAACTAAGGAAACTTTAAATAACAACTCTCCTTATCTCCTTCACACACAAACACATTCTATGCCCTTCTCGCTCCTTAAAACAATTAATAATTTTAGAATAAAATATATTTAAAACGGTAAAAGAATACCATTGTGCGGGCCTTTTGGAATCTCTGTTATTTTAAGCATTTAATTACAAGAAAACGCTTGTCCTCGGATGCCATACCTGAACAGAAACAAAAGACCAACAATAACTTGCATTGTAGGACGGACAAGAAGTCTTGACTTGCGGGTTTTGTTTCAACCCAACAATGAACACGAACACGCGCAAGTAGTTCACTATGCCAAGACTTCGTCGATATGTTTTCCTTTCTTCCCGGGCCAAGAGCTCGTGTGTTCCGGCACTGGGCCCCGCACTGGCCACTTGAAAGCTTGTTGTCCAAATCATTGTGACGACACAATGGCCGTAAGTACGCCGGGTTTGCCGGGACCGGAGCCGGCTCTCTGCTGGGAAAGATGGGGCTTCGTGTAACCATTGACCGGAGCTTGGGGCGACTTCCGGTCGAGAGCAGCGCCTTTGTGAGCCCATTTAAAAGGGATGTCGTGTATGGATTGATCTCAGACCGTTGATAACCATGTTAAATTGGTACAGTGGCTACATGGTTTGTAAGACATGGCTCACGCGTGTACTTAGAGGCCGCTTACACGTGTACTTAGAGGTCGCTTACACGTGTACTTACAGGCAGCTTACGTGTGTACTTAGAGGCCGCTTACACGTGTACTTAGAGGCCGCTTACACGTGTACTTAGAGGCAGCTTACACGTGTACTTAGAGGCCGCTTACACGTGTACTTAGAGGCCGCTTACACGTGTACTTAGAGGCCGCTTACACGTGTACTTAGAGACCGCTTACACGTGTACTTACAGGCAGCTTACGTGTGTACTTAGAGGCCGCTTACACGTGTACTTACAGGTTCTTACACGTGTACTTAGAGGCCGCTTACACTTGTACTTACATGCCGCTTACTCGTGTACTTACGTGCCGCTTAAACTTGTACTTACAGGCAGCTTACACGTGTACTTACATGCCGCTTACACGTGTATTTACAGGCAGCTTATACGTGTACTTACATGCCTCTTACACGTGTACTTTGAGGCCGCCTACACGTGTACTTAGAGGCGGCTTACATGTGTACTTACAGGTCGCTGACATGTGTACTTAAGCAAGGTGCTGTCGTCAATGCTAATTGCTGGTGTTTTTCATGACTTCTAATTTATGTGATAAAAATAACTTTTTGACTGCTGGTGTGGTAGTTTATGGGCCAAGATAAAAAGCGTCACGTGGTACGGTCTCCCGACCTTAAGCTGGACGCTAGTTTCAGGAATCAGGTAAAAAAAATACAAGGCGACAGGTACCTCATCGCCGAACTCTCGTGGCAATACATACACACAAACAACAAACAAACCAACAATACACTTGTATCAATAATTTAACACTGGAGCTATTGGGTAATCTATCGCCGTAGGGGTAATCAATATCACGCTTTGATGAGCAATATGAATACCAAAAGCACTGAAATTACCGATACACTCGGCATTATAGTTAGCGATTCAGTTTAACAGCATCTACATTCATTACTAAAACGAAGGGAAACTATGGATTTATAGATGGGTTATTTTTAAAATTTTATTTCGAGTCTTAAGTTTTATCATTTAAAATTATACATTAGATCGGTTTATTGGGACGCGGTGGTCGAGTGGTAGCGCGCTCGACTTTCGTACCGATGGTCACGAGTTCGAATCCACGCGAAGGCGAGGATTTGTTCCCGGGGCCTGAGGAGTCCCCGAGTCACCCAGCTCTGAATGGGTACCTAACTAGACGATAGTTAGGCGGTTGGGGTAATGCGTGGAACCCTTATAGCCGTGGCCTGTGACCGCTGCATCACTTGCCAACAGATCATCTCTCATGGTCTGTGGACGCAATTATCTTCTGCATAGAAGGAGCGTCTGTATATCTAAGATAAGATTGGCAACGTCTGATTGTTCCGATAATTCACAATGTCCAATAGATGGGCCAGTGTTTTTTCACAAACCGGAAGTCATCTCACAAAACTCTGGGACCATTGTCTCACACAATCTCATCCACGCCCAGGGGTCACGTGACACACCCCAGGGATCGTCCCAAGCATCCCGGCCAGATCCCTATCACACTGAGCGGATAATGTTTCACGCCACAGGCATATAGCTCTCTTATATCAGTGACACAATACAGCTATCGTCGTCATTGTCTCATATGTCGTCTCTTCAACTTCAAATACAATCATTTCATATATCAAAGATTCTTTCACACAATAAACAATCAAGATCATTGCCGGAAGATTCTTTCACACAATCAACAATCAAGATCATTGCGCACACCCCACATATCATTTTCTCACCTGGGGATAATCCCTCTCTACCGGGGTCAATCGAGAGGCAGGTGAATATGACAGGTGAGGTGTGAACTATTTGTAAAAAGAGAAGACACAGTTTCCCCAACCCAGATAAAGACCCGTGCCTAGCCGACCCTAACTAATGAGGAATGAGACTAGTCATAAAGTACACAACTATGATGTAAAGATATCGATCGATCTGCTCCCATTAGTTTTATACCTTTATCATTTTTTAAAATAATATTACCTGTCTCTTCGTTGTCACGTGCTTTCGGGGATGGTGTGTATAGCAAAGGCTGGGGGTAAGAGGTGGGGAGCGATATGGAATTAATTTTGTCATTTTCCTTTTTGAAAGCTGCTACAAAATTACCATATCCTGTGAAGGTGGTCATACAATCTGACGTATCTCTGTGGCTAGTCTCTCAACCACCTGTGCCACACGCAGATCGTCTCGCTGGCTATTGCTTTCATCTCCAGGAATTATTCACATGGATCCACCTTAGTCATCAGTGAGGGGATTTCATGGAGGCAAGAAAAAGAAACAAATGATGAGTTAGGACTAAAGGCGATGTTTTAAATCATTTATTAACATGACTGAGTTTAATTAAACAGTCGTAACTCATGCTTCAGGGTTTAAAAAAAAATTAATTCAAAAGCCATTACGAAATAAGTTACGTAACTGATCTGTAAAAATAATATTAATTTTCTTCACTATAATTTAGGGCTTCGGAAATTAACGATTAATTTCTCGATTAATCGGTAAAAACTGTTATCGATTAAAATTGTTTTAATCGATAAAATAGCGATTAATATTGAGAAATGTACGTCACATGATTCCATCGATTTTTTAAATAAATAATTAATTATTAATAATTTCCTTTTTTACGTACAAACTTCTCCATTTAAAAAAAGATTTTATAAGTGTTAACTTTAAAATAAGCTGTTTTATAAGGAAAATTATATAAACAATGAAACATTGTTTTTACTTATTTAATAATAAAATTTAAATTCATTGACATGATATTGCACTACTTATTCTTTATTTAAATTTTTAAAAAAGTCAATTGCCTGTTTTCGTTACTTCCTTTGAAATTTTCACTTTATTGACGTCATAAATCTTATTTTTAGCTTTATTATAATACGCAGGGCAGAACAATCCGAAAAAGCAAAATTCTAGTTATGTCTCGTAAAACGTGTTAAAATAATGCGCACCGATCGTGAATATATTTTTAGAAAGTAATGTCAATGTAACACGCACCTTTTTTGCGCGACAGGAAAGGTTGTTGAACATAATACGCACCACAACACTCATCTCAAAAAATTAACATGATACATAGAGATAAATAAAATAATTTTAAAATTCAGTAATTCAATTGCTGGCAATTCGATCGATCTGAAATTTTGATACATCATTTTTATCATTGGCATAAGTCTGCCTGCAAAATTTCAGCTCGCTAGCTTACGAGAAAGTGGGTTAAAAATCGATCCAAAGTTTTTTCGGCAAGCAGCCACGCACGTACCGTGGTCGGTACGTCGCACGGGCTCAGACACCACAAGTTAAGTATAAAGGATTTAATAAAGATTATTAAAATAAAATCGAACTCGCAAAATATTTTAAAAATATAGGGCAACGCAAAATATAGGGCCACGCAAAATTTAGGACCACGCCTTAAAATTCCGTTGTGCCCGCCCCTGACTGACATGATGTGCATCTGTTCATCTCAACGATGCCAAACTTTCCTTGTATACATTTTAAAAAATACGACCCCAAGTTTTTGTCGCAAACCTATTTAGTCAATTTAATCGAAAACTTTTTGTGTTATGTTTATTTAATATATACGATCAGAAACGATCTTTCGTATATTTAAAACTATAAGACCAGAAACCTTTTGTCAACGATGTCATGGATTTTTAGATGAGTTTAATTAAAGGGTCTTTAGTTTGTGGAAAACGTCTCTTCCAAACTGCAGCAACCTTTTCTTTCATTTGTGGAAACCTTACTTTCCCGTCGAACTTTTCTTTCATTTGTGGAAACCTTACTTTCCCGTCGACCTTTCACTTTCAAAACAATAGTTTCTCTCCCTGACAACCTTCCTTGTCTCTCTGACAACCTTCCTTTTCTCTCACTGACAACCTTCCTTGTCTCTCTATAACAAACTTCCTTGTCTCTCTATAACAACCTTCCTTGTCTCTCTATAACAACCTTCCTTGTCTCTCTGACAACCTTCCTTGTCTCTCTGACAACCTTCCTTGTCTCTCTGACAACCTTCCTTGTCTCTCTGACAACCTTCCTTGTCTCTCTCTGACAACCTTCCTTGTCTCTCTATAACAACCTTCCTTTTCTCTCTGACAACCTTCCTTTTATCCCATTGACAACCTCCCCGAACCGGGTATTGATCATTGTTGTTACACGAATTATGTGTTCAACTTTGTGATTATTTTTGTTAATGTTAACTACAATTTTTGGCCAGTTGTGTTTGGGGTGGGTAACTCGTGTCAGTGAGGTGGGCCATCCCTGAAAGTGCTCCCCCCAACATTTTTTTCTTTCTTTGTGACACTAACTCCTCCCCCTTCACCAAACGAAGCAATTCAAAGTTTTCTTCAAGTCCACTGGACAGCCACACAGAGACTTTGTTCGCCTAATTAGGGCTGGGGTGAACTGGGTGGGGTTGTTTTCATAGCCAGGAAAGATGTCAACAGGGGCGGTGAGATGAGGTCTACTGGGGCGGTGAAATGAGGTCCACCCCTGTGGACCTCATCTCCCCGCCCCTGTGGACCTCATCTCACCACCCCTGTGGACCTCATCTCCCCGCCCCTGTGGACCTCATCTCCCCGCCCCTGTGGACCTCATCTCACCACCCCTGTGGACCTCATCTCACCACCCCTGTGGACCTCATCTCACCACCCCTGTGGACCTCATCTCACCACCCCTGTGAAACTACTGATGGTTGAAGTGAAACTTTCAAGAGGAAGTCCATCGATCCTTGGTTTAGAGTTAGTTTCCTACAATCTACATAGCTGAACAAATATAGGAGTGGGGAGGGGATGCTCTGTCATTTGAAGTGTGTCACTTGTTTTATCAGTGACATTCCTGTCACTTGTTATTGTCAATGACATTCCTGTCACTTGTTATTGTCAATGACATTCCTGTCACTTGTTATTCTCAGTGACATTCATGTCACTTGTAATTGTCAGTGACAATGCTGGACACAGCCATATAGTTTATGAACATGGAGTTGAACATTGTGGACGCATGGCTGCACACGAAGTAGATGACGTATATCCGGTTGTTTTTTTTTTGACTGTGTTGGTTCCCTTTCAGGAAACGACTGAGCCAGATTCAATGGCAAGAACAAAAATTGAAAAAAAAGGGAGAAATAGAGGCAGTACAAAAAACAATAAAGGCTATTCCTGTGTTATGCCTTGTGAATTTTCTGCAATTCTTTGAAAAAGTAAAACTATCTTATTTATGCCAATTTATATATAGTCTAAATATACTGGATACTTTGATTTTTTATTAAGTATAAATTTAAGGTTTTTTTTTTAAATTACATGATCATAAAATTGTTATTACTATTATTTATTTTGCATTGAAAAAGAAGCACTGGACCGCGACTTTTCCTTTCATTAAACACGCCAACGGCTTCCGTTATTTTATTTCCGTCACTATTGTTTCATTTCCCATCTCTTTGGCCAACAAACTCAAATAAAAATCATATCCACCCAGAGCAACGACTCGAGCAGTAGAACTAAGAGTAAACATTTGTAGAGTGGATACATGTTATTGATTGGCGCACCGATTTGGCGGGTCCCTTAGGTGTGGCGATGAAGTGCCTCGACCAACACAAAGCGACTCCTGATTTTAATGAGGTGATTCATTACTGCTTGCCAGAAAAAAGAATTGTGAGACAGGAAGTGTAACCGACCAGTCTGAGTAGTTCCCAGTTGGACGGACTGGCGCCACAAGAAAGAATTCTGAGAACTAATTTGGTGCACCCGAAGGATGGTTGGGCAATTACAAATTTATTGAAAATGCACAAAAACAATTCAGCTTAATGAAAAGATAACTAATTAGAAGCAAAAAAACTTAAGAGAAAATTCAGTGTGTGTTCATATGATCGTCATTTCATTTGCTCGTGTTGTTCAGGTACATCTACAGGCCATCAGTCAAAGTTGGTCTCCTTCGAGGCCGATATATGAGAGACTGGCCCTTTATACCGCCGTATATAAAAGACTGGCCCTTTATACCGCCGTATTTAAAAGACTGACCTTTTATACCGTCGTATCTAAAAGACTGGCCCTTTATACCGTCGTATATAAAAGAATGACCTTTTATACCGTCGTATCTAAAAGTCGTATCTAAAAGACTGGCCCTTTATACCGTCGTATATAAAAGAATGACCTTTTATACCGTCGTATCTAAAAGACTAACCCTTTATACCGTAGTATCTAAAAGACTGACCCTTTATACCGTCGTATATAAAAGATTGACCCTTTATACCGTCGTATCTAAAAGACTGACCTTTTATACCGTCGTATCTAAAAGACTGACCCTTTCTACCTCTTTCAGTTTACCTTTGACTTGTAGACTGACACTGACTGTACTATGAAAACTACCTTGCGGACACGAAATAATTAAAGTGATGCTCGCAGTGTAGACACCAAAATGATATAGACTTGAGTTGTTGATGATCAATCGATGTTAGATTCATATCGGATGTCCACTTCGTTGAGCGTGACACGTTATCTAAAACACAGTCGGTCCAGTTATGAGACACAGTTTATTATAGTAAAATTATTATAAACAGTGGTGCGAAGGGACGTGAATAAATCCTCCAGGCAATATTTGAAACTGAAACATCAGCAGTTGCAAAATACGACCCAGGGCTCCGAGAATTATATCTGAAAATTGAAATGAATCGCGGATACATCATGCCCTTCATATCTTACTGAACTTTTGTCAGTCTACTCACCAAGTCGTCAGCTACGCTCCTCTGCGGATACACGCATTCTCTGTGTTCCTAAGATAAGAACTAAAACATTTGGCGAAAGGTCATTCTCCTTTTGTGCAGCCAAACAATGGAATTCTCTTCCATTACACATCCGTAGCATTTCAACTGCTAAGTCATTTAAGACTGCACTTAAGACACATCTTTTTAAAATTTATTTTCAAAAATAATAAAACCACATTTCTGTAATTGATTAGCGTAGCTGATGTATTGAGTATACCGTATTGTTATTTATGTAGTTAATATGCTATGAATGTTCCTTTTTATTTATATATGTATTTTTGTTTCCATGTAAAGCACTGTGAGCCTGGCTCCTTGCTGGGATACAGCGCTATATAAATCATCATTTTATTATTATTATTATTATACATCAACTTGCCACCCTCCCTCCCCCAGATTCATCCAATGAGCTCATTGCTGTTTTATCATATTACGCTCACAAAAAAATCATCTGTCCCGTTTAAAGTACCCATTTTTTTTGTACCTGTTAGTGCTCCAGATATTGTATTCATGTAGGATCAAACAAGACAAATAGTGCGATATGTAAGATTGTAGGATCAAACAAGATGAATAGTGCGATATGTAAGATTGTAGGATCAAACAAGACGAATAGTGCGATATGTAAGATTGTAGGATCAGACAAGACGAATAGTGCGATATGTAAGATTGTAGGATCAAACAAGACGAATAGTGCGATATGTAAGATTGTGGGATCAAACAAGACGAATAGTGCGATATGTAAGATTGTAGGATCAAACAAGACGAATAGTGCGATATGTAAGATTGTAGGATCAAACAAGACGAATAGTGTGATATGTAAGATTGTAGGATCAAACAAGATAAATAGTGCGATATGTAAGATTGTAGGATCAAACAAGACAAAGTGTGCGATATGCAAGATTGAAAATCAGATAGAAGCAGTTTCGAATCGTTTAAGAATTATATAGACGATTCGTATAAATCAGCTAAAGACATTTCCGGTATGCTTTTAAGTAATAGGTTAATGTATGTGGTCTTTATATAAGTAACTGCAGGGGTAAAGCGTATGAAATACTGACGTCGTATGCACAGGAGTAAAGCTCACAGGTGTTGAACCAAATCTCAAAGACTCATATCGCTTAATTTGTGTACTTCCTCTAACTGTTCATTAAACCACGTTTGTTTACTTCCAGCTGTAACGGGAAAGTACTGTGTATTTAAGTTTTAAGCTAACTACATTCAGATAATTGACAGGAGACAGCTTGAACTTAGAAATGTATAATAAACTATTTTATGGTCTCAGTCTCAGTGATTGAATGTCTAATGGCCAGAGTTTAAAACTGTTACTATAACTTGCTTTAAATATGTTTGCCACTTTCAAATCAAGAAGTAAGTTAATGCAGTTAACAAGGATGCCGTTGAATCACATATTTGGATGAGAAGGTCACGGTGGTCACGGACAGAACGAAAGGTGTCACGTGTGGATGTTGGGACTTGTCAATACACTAAAATAATAAAAATCACACTAGGCGTCTTAGGGTGACGGTGAAGCGGCTGTGTTCACAAAGGCGTCCCTCCCCTCTCCCCTCTCACCCACCCGCGTCTCCCAACTTGGGTATGGCCACGCGACTAATCTCTTTCACACCCGTCCTTTTTTTTTTTTTTTTAAAAGGGAAAAAAAATCAGTCATCTAGTGGGGGTTGCTTTTATTTTGTTGGTTTTTATTAGTTAAAAGGGTTTGGGAAAAATCGTTGTATCAATACCATTTCGTCAAATGTTCCGATAGATTTACGTACTGGGTAAATAAAAACAAGTTCGTTTTCTTTGTTTTTTTTTTATTATATTTTTTTTTTCAAGAGACAGAGATTTTAAATAAGAGGTGTGGGGGCCTTGAGGACATCGGGCACGATAAAGAGAAGGCCGTAATAGCTGTGCCCTGGGTACCGTGGGATGAATCAGATCAGCCTCTCTTTATGCCGGGGACATTTAATCATCACAGTCTTTGTTGTCGTCGTGCTGGGGGGACAGTCAGTGGGAAGCTAATTCTGCAGTGGTGTGTGCATTCGATTTTTAGCCCCGCGTGTCGTGTGTTGCTAGCGTGAGAATAAAGTCACTGTGCAGCGTGTTGGTGATGATGATGATGCAGGGCAGGGCATAAACAGTAGTGTCTTTGCTAAACAAGACAGTCCCGATGATAGCTTGTCGCAGTGAGGGCAATTGTATAAGTTGTCGCTGATCCCTTTTCTGGTGACCCAAAAGCTTTGACATTAGTTTACAAATATCTGACGACTTTATAACGGGAAGATTTTCTTCATGGTTTGCTCAATAATTTTCAAGGTTAGAGTTCATTTAATATGTAATCACATTAAATTTATATTGTATTATTGTTTGTGATATATATTATATTATTATATATATACATAACCTGTCCTATCATGACCTATGCCTTTATAATATATTACATTTACAATGATATATAATAATACACAAAGAATGTATAAATGAGAATGTTAATTAATATTTTTGATTTCGGTAATAATAATAATTAATAAGTATCATAATAAATATTTAAAAATTATTGTTAAATATAAATATATTTAACCTGTATTCTTTTGTCTTTTACAAAGGATCGGGTCTATTAGATTTAGAGGTGAATACAATTACGTATACGGACGGACTATATACATTATACTATATGTGAGAGTGACGGAAGATGTCTATTATTACAATTATAATTATATGCAGAGGCGTCACTGGGGTTGGTGTCACGGGACGGTAGCTCATGGTGTCACCCCCTCACGATTTAACGCATAGAACTCCTCCGAGATTTCCAGTGCTTAATAATGGGAACATACAGTATACAGAATTTTACATTTTCGTGTCACCCCCCTGATGTTGTCACACGGGGAGGCCGCCCCCACCGCACCTCCCTTGTGACGCCAATGATTATAAATTATATCTAATATGAAAGTGATATGTCTGTGTGCGTTTATGTATATATGTATATATATATATATATATATATATATATACATATATATATATATATATATATTATATACACACACATATATATTTATATTATTTTATTTTTAATTATTCAGCTTTGTTTTAAATTTAAAATGACTGGGAAAGCATACTACTAAGTATTAATTAATATTAATATTACTTACTGTAATAATTTTAATAATAATTATAATAATACTTCTATTATTTCCCATATATTTATTTGTAACTTGTAATTAGTGGTTCAATCCGAGTTATTGCAGGTTATTTTGAACTTGTTACATTAAATAATATACTAATTCTATTATTTTAAAAAAAAATTATGTTTTAAATAAGTGAAATACCTTTAAGGTGAGCTGACACACGTGTGTTATTCAATGTTAATGTTAGTTTGCCGTTCCAAAACTCATTGCATATGAAATAAATATTAACTAATTTAACCCTCTAAACCCATATTGAAAATTGAAAGTTATCTTTTAAAAGGTAATCACTATTTAAAAAATAAGTGAAAAAAGTGGATATTATTAGAAATTGTTTTATTTACTATGAAATGTATTATGTGATTCAATAATAGTTTTACGACAGAAAGTTCAAAATTCATTTAACCATGACTAGAGTCCTAGAGATTATTTGTATTAACACAAGCAGCTGTCAACCATTCTCTAGTTGTCTGTAACTGTAAATCAACCGGAACGACTTTGCATCAAGGGCATCTGAATTGCAAAATTCATTGATTATTTTAACAAATAGATTTGCACAGTTATTTCCCGTTGTATGTATCCCGTATTTGATTCGAGTCAGAGGGTTTTTAGAGACCCGTTTGATAATGCCAATAATGGATGGGACTCTATCAATCGGGATCTCTGGGTAATGTAACGTTCAGTGTCATTCAAGCCTGGCCATGTTTGGTTGTCATTAACTCACTAGCCATTTTACGTGCTGCTTCCTTCTCAGAGCACTCACAGCATATTTACATATACCTGTGTATGTGTGTAATTTATATAGTATATCTATATATAATATATACAAATATATACACACACACATAAATACACACCCAATAACATAAAAACACCAATACGCCTACGCCTCCATTATGAAATTATTGGTATGGGAGCTCGTGGGTGGATTCAGGTACAATGTTGATGAGGGAAATAAAAAAGTCATAAAAAGTTATTAGAAGACCATTCATTACAATCATGAATGCTGCTTCCTTATTTATGTGTATACTTGTACTAATGCTAATGGTGGTCATTAGAGTTGTGTAAAAAAATTAATATTTTGTCAGCATGAAGCTTAAATGTCTAATGACTAGTGTTAAAATATATTCATCGTATATTTTTACCATTAGTTTCATAAATATTATATAAACACATTTTATAGTTGAATGCCCGGCTTCGGTGTTTAAGGGTAGTCGTAATAGTAATACTTGCTGCTTTATATTTATGTATATTTTATTTACAGATTATAATGTAAAAAAAATTGTCTAGGACATACTAGCTTTTTAATTTATACATTTATTTTTTAAAGTATTGCCACAAGTATTCTGGCCTTTTTATTTTCCAATTTTCTTTTTATTTAAATAAGCTGTAAATAATGTAAAACTTACTACTTAGTAAAGGATTGACAATTGTCAATTGTCTAATCTTATTCTTATTTCACTCGGCGGTAGTAATTCCTTGCCTTAATATTGATTGCAATATCTTAAAAGAAATGTAAGTTTTTCTTCAGTTTTTACTAAATCAATTTGAATATAAATAATTAATTAAGTCCATATTTTCCCTCAATATATCATTGGCTAAGTTCAGCTATCGTTACTTGCAGTAGCTCACTTACAGCTGTGTAAGTGCCACTGTGTAGTGTGTTCGGAGACTGACATACTGACCCAGACAAACCCCTCCTCACCCTTCTTTACCTCCCTACTCATTTTTCTTTCACTCATCACCGACCCATTTTATGTGGTGTACATTTCCAATTATGTTAATAAAATGGACGTCTCCAATATTCAAGAACTAAGATTCCGTGCGATAAATTGTGTCAACTTTTCATTTATTCAATATAGATCTATATGTAATATTGTGATATCTAAATGCGAGGCGCGTTGTCTGCTGACGATAAATATTTTGACACCTTCGATCCGATTGCCTAAGATTATAATGCGTTACAATTACAGTAACTATCTTGCCTATTATTGTAATATTATGGAACATATTTATTTTGGTTCAAAATTAATTAACAATTTGAAGGCAATAAAAAACAACAATTTGCTGGATACCTTATTCTCCTTTGTTCCGTTGTTAATAAATTACATCAATTGCATTTTTTTAACAGGGAGGAAAATAATAAGGAGCAAATATCTTTTTCATTTTTTTTGTTTTGTTTATAGAACCGTCGCGGTGAAAGTTATTTTGGGATAGGGTGGGGATGGGGGTAAAGGTTGATGGAGACAAATATCGTTGTTGTTTTATTTTGGTTTTTTACTCATCAAAATATTGCGAACGCTATAAGAAATAATAATATTGGATAAGCGATAAGGCTTGGAAATGTACGTCCAATAACTGCGATACACGTTTTTACAACTGGCTTTTATCATCAACGTGGTGATAAGGGAAATAACTTCAACACCAGTAGCTGCAGACGAACAGTGGCTCGGATGGTTTTATTCGTTCAGACCTTCTCAAAATCCCAGCGCCCCAAATATGCACTTTTCTCTCAATCTCTTGTTTATTACCTGCAAGGATCCCACAATGGTTCTGACGCCATTTCAAAAACCTGCAGTGACTGTGTACCCTTTTTTTGGCACTTTGGAGTGTCGCTGGCCCCATATATCAACTGATAAGCAGATAAATTTTAAAAACTACTTATTCAGCTGCCGCCGAAGCAGCCTCGACTTAAGTTTTGATGTAGTTACGCCCTTCGGTGTTTCATGCGTACTTGTTTGAGAAGCGCCGGCGTTTCTCATTCAGACCTGAGCCTAGTACTCATACCCCCACTGCCGTGTAACGTGTACTCATACCCCCACTGCCGTGTACCGTGTCTAAATTTAAACCTCGGCCTGACCCAAAGCGAAACAGATGCATTTGAGGTCAGTTCAGGATCCTCCAATCCTGGGTTCTTTTGCCCATTTATCAAAAGTCTATGTGCCCAAATCTCTAATGTCCCTGTACCCACAAGCCTTAGGGACAAATTGATCCCAGGGCTCAGGTACATTGCATGGCATCGCTTGCCAAGTTTAACTGGTAAACATAGCTATGTTCTAAAAAATATATATAATAATTAAAAAAAACCCAACAACATTGCTTTTTAACTGTGGAATCTTTTTCCCGTTGTGGTTTTAACTGTAACTTATAATACTTCCTCCATTTTCTTATATCATGTCAATCATGTGTCATTGTTTTGTTGTTGTTTCTTTCTTTCCTTTTATTTTTACGTAAATGTTTTCCCATCATATAGAATGCCTTTTATAATTTAAATTTAATTATATTACTTGTGTAAATTATTTGTACTAACGAAGCCATTAGCCCAAACGTCTACTTGTGTATTTGTTTATTAATAAATAATTATTAATTTGTTTATTAATAAAGCTTCCATTTCTTGATTGATTTCACATTTTTTCTATGTACCTTCTGTTTTATTTAAAGCTTTATCGCAGTCCTATAATATGATGTATTCCAGATCCTTAATTAAGTGTTGTAACATTGCTCATCTAGTTACAAGTGTTTGTATGTGTTTTTGATACGCCTTTGTCATTGCACATTTTAGAATAGACAAAGATTCGTTGACTAAATAAACTAAATTGTTGTCAGGATATTTGTGTCGTTACCTCCCCTTCCCCTCAACTTTAGTGTCCTGATTATGTTGTAACAGAGCGTCTATAAACCAAGTCGTATGGACTATTGAATGGGTTACAGTTACAGCAATGATGCAGACTTCTTTTAGTCAAAAGTTGTCTCATTATAGATGTACCAATTTCTGCGTCGTACTCAAAACTTTATCGACGAGTTCCCCCACACCTGAAATGGCGTGTCGCCCCTCAAAATTATTTAAAAGATTGTGTGAAAAGTTTCCGCCTCTGCTAGCATGAACTTTTCTAGCATCCCGAAAAGTCATCCCATCTTCTGCCCTGATATCTGTTATCAAAACCTATCAGGAGCACACCCTTCTCCATTTCCCAAGACTGAATCCTCCAATCAACGAGCAGACTCCTGCCACCTAACTGGTATATGGCCAACAGCGGGTGGGGTGGGGTGTAGGTTCCCTGGCATGACCTTTGACCGCCCGTGTGCGTCTTCAAGCGGCTCTAGCATCCTGCCTAATGTTAAGTCTTTGAGAAAGTAATATTGTGTGCATCCAAGGCTCAGCTCTCTGGCAGGTTTCTTTGTTTTCTTGGAGAGCTCGCACATCTCTGGGATTCATTTCTGATTCCGAAGTTTCCCAATCCAGGTGTTTGAATTGAACTATTATACAGCTGATCTACTTCGCCAAAGGTTATTTTCAAGTTGTTTTACCTTCATTGGTTTTAAGGCCACGGACGGCCGTTATAAGTTATCTTTCTATCCCGAGACTCCGCAGACGTGACCCGGCTCCATGATGATGTGGCCAGCTCCCATCGGTGCCAAGCCCCTGGTAACCATTTTTATTTATTTCTTAAACAAGCCAATCATTTCTCTTTTAACTCGGTACATTCACTACACTCTTATAAAATGTCTTAGATTATCTTTATTAAACAAGCATTAAATTATTTTATTTAATAAAAACTTTTATGACTGTGGCGTTATTATAATAATAGGACTTAACAGTCTTAGGCTACAGGCTACTTCTTACCAAGTTGCTAGTTTGAACTTTTGTCGATGGAATCCTACCTGAATCCCGACTTATGAAATTGGATACTTCTTTGAGAGATTCAAATTGTATGCAAATAGTATTTTTAGTTAGATTCAGATATGAATTTTAGTAAATTATGCCCATTAACTTCATAGACCCAGGTCATAGACCGATGCGAAGTGAGTCACGCAAATGAACTTAAATTAAATCATTAAATCTCCAACTAGAAGTTCATTATTGTTCTAAATTTTATTTAATTTATTTGAAATCCTATTTCCAAGTGACCCTAATTTAATTATTAATAATTATTAACATTAAATAGAAACATATACAATTATAGAAACTATTTAAATCTTTACAAAATCATATAAATTTTTGGCCTTGATCTTTAACATTTATTATTAGTAATTGTTTGTGTGCATGTATTACAAAATCCTGAAGGTTTTAGGCAACACTTAAGACTTTAGAATGGCTTATGGCTATTGCCATACCGGGTAAAATTTCGTTGCTTCCAAACCTGGGATTGGATCCTGATTCCTAGCCATAAAATTAACATAGTTTTCCGCTCGTATTCCTAATTCTGTCCAAGTCTTCGGTCCGCTAGAGTCAAATTATTTACATTAAATAAAGTTTTCACCCGTATTAAATTATTAGATCTACCTCTACTTTGTTTGTTGTTGTTTTGTTTTTTGCGGTAAATTTTAACTAATTTTTTTCACTTTCGAACTCGTTTTTTAAAATTTTCCTCAAAATAAGTGTTTAAAATTAAAATATTCTCTCATATATGAATATGTAGATCTAATGTCAGTAATGGTAATCTCTTTAGTTGCAACGTCATAAGGGATATCATCAAACTATTTTTTTTTTAAATAGTGGTTTTTATTTTCGAATATCGGTCAATGTATCGGTGTCTATTATTAATTAAGTCTTTTTCTTTAAGTGAAATGGGGGAGGGGCGGATTCTGTTTGCCATTAAGTCTGTACACTGTAATGAGATAAGAAAAAATAAAGATAGTTCATGGAAGGATCCTCGAAAACACTACCCTGATAAACGATGTTATGGGAAGTGATGAGTAAAATTATATCTTCTTTCTTTTAGTCTCAAGTCACTGAATATTTCTTTGTCTAAGTTTATTTCTTTAGTATGCCTTTCAAGAAACTCAACGCCAATTGTGTCATTGTATATTTTATAGTATGATCTTCTGTATAGTATAGTATAGGTTAGTCTTGTCTTATTTCGCATTTTAATGAAAGCCTTTTGATTTTTTTCATGTCAGAGAACCACGTAAACAAATAATTTATTTTGGATTAAATTAATGAAATGATCAAAACAATGAAACAAAAGTCTTAGACTTAGTGTTACAATTGGCTCTAACTCTAATCAAAAGGTTACTCGTTACACTGACCCTAACCCCCGGTGCTGGTTGTACATTTTACTATCGTTAAACTCTAACCTGATGTCAAAGATTATCTTAAAAACTTGTTTATCTCGCCATTGTATTATAACTATAATTTACACGTCTTTTGATCATCACTTCTGTGGAGCCTAATTAAGTTATTAATTAAAAATATTTTGGCTTTTACGTTTTTTAAACAGACCAAGTCAAATTCTATTTTTTAAACCGATATTTTAGTTAATATCTTATTTATGTATGATGTGCATAAAAGACGGCTATATTGGAAATTGAACTTGAAACCCGTGCCTTGCCTGTGTGTAAGACGCGTTATAGGCTCATGGTAAGGGCTTAACTCCCTTAGCCTAAGTTCTGTCCCATGCCCCGCACTCCAGCGCATCCTACACACGGTCAGTTGCGTCCAACGCTAGTGTTAAGCCAAGCCAGTAACAGTCAAGTACGGCACACGTGTGTGCGATTAGATCTCTCCCTCTGCACCCCCCCACTGAAGTTCCACCGCCGAGGATGGTATATGTGCTAAGCACATCTGGCTTTACGTCACTCACAGTGAAGAATGGTCTATGTATTCGTATTAGTCAGGCCTTCTCTAGTGGTCTGGGAAAGGAACTGACATGTGCTACGTTGAAAGTTTAGTAATGGTGGGGAGAGGGGGTGCATGACACGTTGTGTTGGGCATGTGTCGAGCTCGGCTGAAGATCCCGTACTTGTACCAATGAACAAGGAGGCACTGAAAGTGAGTGAATATTTGTAGAAATGTTTTCACTCAACCTGTAACAGTAAGAGGCCAAAGGCTTCGGCATTCCATGGCACTTTCTTCCATCCCTTTTCTCACTCAACCTGAACGAATTCACTTCCTTCACAGTTAACGCACCATTACTATGTTCATTTGGTAAAATGGCCTATCAACACCATTCGTTTAATTTGTTTTGTTTTTTACGCGTTCAATTTATATTAAAAATAATTTCCCCGACATTCTCTTGTTTTGTTGTGGCGATTTTGCAGGTTGGGAAAGTAATTTGTTTTGCGAATCTCATAAGTCTGACCAATGACGTAGATTTTTACTATGGGTCTGTGAAGTCTGTCGAAGAATGTGTCCAGTAGTGCGTTTTTCGAGGGTAATGCACGGGAAGGGGGGGGGAATCAGTGCCATGTTGGAGATGAGACAGTGCTATTTTTTTTAAAGGAGGCGATGTTGTATAAGAGCTACTACCAGGGGTACGTGAGTCATCTGGGGTGGTGAAGGTGCAAGGGATGTGACTTAACCGTCCGTTAGAGAGCGCCGTGTGTTGTGGGGATTGTAAAGGTTGTCATTAAAGGGTCCTGAAAAACAGGACCTTTGCAGAAACATAAAAACAGGCCTATTGCTTCATTAACAAAGCATCTTTGACACTTTAAATTATCAATTACTAATTACCACTACTCTAAACTTCTCAAATTTCACAATTGACTTGGTCTGATGTCTTATTGGCCTGTAGCTTACTGTAACCAGACTTGGTCTCATGTCGTCAAGGAGTGTAGCTTACTTTAACCGGTCTAAGTCTAGTTGATATACCTACAGAGTGTTAACAGAAATTAGATATAAACCTTTCAGTCCAAAAGTCCAATCAATTTCTGGTGGTACTTTTCTTTTAGAGCTTAAGAATTACGAAAAATAAAAGGACACAATTAAAGCAAATGGAAATTGAAATAGGTCTACATTCGCAGACCAATTCTGTAACTTATAAAATAAAATCCCTCTGCTCAGAAGTTTAAGACCAAGATGGGGTAGCTGTCTTCGTAAAATTAGTTCATCGTTTGTCCTACCTTTTGGGAGGATTTCATTGTCACTCGCAGAATTGACAACCTGAAGCTCCTGTTAACATCATTCAAATACGTATATTGCCTTCCATCTAATAGAAATTCTGAGCTGTTTTATCGTATATCTACCGATATCAATCCTACATAAAATGTCGTCCCCGTCCCCCCCCCCCCCNNNNCCCCCCCGATACCACCACCCCGTGTCAGTTCTGTATGTTTAGTCTGATGCGGCCAACCCTGGTGTGCCACCCACTTGCTCCCCCCGCCGTGTATGAATATCTTCATTATAATTGTAGCGGGCATTGTTTGGCTTCAGTGCCGTGATGAATGACATTTTGTTATAACAACTCTCCTACGACCACACATGTTATTTAGACATTCAAATATTGAAGCTGCAGATATCTTCTTATAATTTAAATAATTCTCCTTCCACTTTTAGTCATTTTATCATTGTTAATTGGAGCCATCGCCACGTTCCTGTCTGTCTCTCTTTGGGATGTTTTGTGTTTCTACGTTAACTTTTTCTGAGGATTTCAACGTGAAATAAATACAACTGTTATGCAAACGCATTTGATAGGACATGTGTTTTACTTGTTGGACCTTTTTAGTGGTTTTCATGTGTGGCTCAATAGTGTGTAGTTTTGATGTCAATGACTGAGGCGTTTTCAAGAACAGCAACTCCATGTGGATGCCTATGCCGTTACCAGTCGGGATTCATTCCCCTGGCCCCCATCTTAATTTTGTGAGAACTTAATTTGAAATTTATAGTTTGTGAATTTTGTTTCCTATTGATAGGCTACCAATGTATAGAAAACGATATCAAGTAATTTCGTTTGACATTAGCCGTAATCATTACAATTTGATGTTTAACTTGCTAAGCTGAGATTATGACATACGAACTCACTTTCATTAATCACCACCAAACTGCCATCATCATTGTTGAAATTATAGAAAGAAAATAAAATAGTTTCATATGTTGTAGCGAAATAAAAAGAAACTTAAAAGCAAGTAACATGAATTGTTGGGTTGAAATGATTACTTGATTCCCTGAATTTTAAAGCTTTCAAAGGTTTTAGTTTTATTTCGTCAACATGCTCCATCAGTCCATCAGCTGGACAGTGTCCTATAAACCTGCTCCATCAGCTGAGCATAGACCTTTAACAATGATCTCTTGTCCCCTGGTCACCCCTGGTGTCCAGCTCGTAGCTCAACAGATATTACAAGCGAAAGACTGCAGTGCCAATAATAGTTCATGTCCCTGTTTTCTTGAGTTTGAGGCGGGACATTTGGGGTCTGTCCCCATCTGAGTCAATAAATCCTGTTACTGTTGTCCTCCCAGTTTTCAACACGTTTCTTTCCGGATCAAATCCCAAACTTATTTCTCAAACAGACCAACGAATCTCTTTATTTCCTACAATTTTCCACAATCTTTGTTATGAATCCATTTAAATCTTTGAATCACTTTCAACACGAGAAATTCTTTCTTGAAGCTTCTATTTTATTATTTGTTAAAGTTAAATATGATCACTATTGTGAAATGAAACCGAACTCCCCTCCACACCATTTAATTAATTTAATAATTCTTCATTTGAACCGAGACAACATTAATTAGCAACATTTTTTTTACACTCATGTTTATGTAGCGGCAACCAGTTTTAGAGTCACCAAGCTGTGGACGCCTCCAAGCTGTGGACGTCACCAAGCTGTGGACATAATGTTCCTCGCGTTTATAAAGTATTCTCTGATATTACTGATAACCTTCATTCCATTATGTTTTTAAAAAAAATTCCTGACATTATCTTGACATACCTCTACCTGAGTTATTATTTCCTGGTGAGATTAATGTAAATCATGAATGTAAATAATGTAATTAATATAAAGACACAATCATAAGTCATCAGTGCTAGATCTTGTTAAAGAATCCCATTGTGAGTAGCCTGTCTTAGTTCTCTAATTAAAATGGGGGGAATCAAATTTAGAGTTTGAAAAAAAAAAAGAATCGCCCTTATGGTGCACACCCGTCATAGGTTATAGGTTAAAATGCACTCGCGCGAAAAAATTGTTTGTGGGAACACTAACTCTCACTAAATAGATGTCTTCTGGATTTTTAGTAGACGTGGATAAATGTCCAGCACTCTGCCCACATGGCGCCATTTCGGCAAAAGGCTCTTAGTTTGATAAGCTTTTATCGATTCTCGATCTGGTCTTTTGCCCTTGGCGTACCCCCCTCCCACCCCAACACGCTGCTGTTGTATCACAACGCTACTTACGAAACTGTCAGACCAGACTAATCAAGTCCGATACCTCAGACCAGACTAATCAAGTCCGATACCTCAGACCAGACTAATCAAGTCCGATACCTCAAACCAGACTAATCAAGTTCGATACCCCAGACCAGACTTATCAAGTCCGATACCTCAGAACAGACTAATCATCAATCAAGTCCGATACCTCAGACCAGACTAATCAAGTCCGATACTAACAAAGTCCGATACTTCAGACCAGACTAATCAAGTCCGATACTTCAGACCAGGCTAATCAAGTCCGATACCTCAGACCAGACTTATCAAGTCCGATACCTCAGAACAGACTAATCATCAATCAAGTCCGATTCCTCAGACCAGGCTAATCAAGTCCGATACTAACAAAGTCCGATACTTCAGACCAGGCTAATCAAGTCCGATACTAACTAAGTCCGATACTTCAGACCAGGCTAATCAAGTCCGATACATCAGACCAGACTTATCAAGTCCGATTCCTCAGACCAGGCTAATCAAGTCCGATACATCAGACCAGACTTATCAAGTCCGATTCCTCAGACCAGACTAATCAAGTCCGATGCTAACAAAGTCCGATACTTCAGACCAGGCTAATCAAGTCCGATACATCAGACCAGACTAATCAAGTCCGATCCCCCAGACTTATCAAGTCCGATACATCAGACCAGACTTATCAAGTCCGATTCCTCAGACCAGACCAATCAAGTCCGATCCCCCAGACCAGACCAATCAAGTCCGATCCCCCAGACCAGACCAATCAAGTCCGATCCCCCAGACCAGACTAATCAAGTCCACAACCTCAGAAACGGAAATCTATTGACCATTGACCTCATCATTCCGCATCTCCTTTTAAAATTCCATGACAATGACACTAAATGAATATAGTAATATTTTTGATGAATGACGTCATCTGACAAATGTCTATACGAATCGTCAAATGTTTTTTTTTCTTTTCAGAGCTAGTGTTCTAATAATTGTGTGTCATTCGAAAATCAGTTATTTTACCTTTAGTGGTTAGTCCAAGAACTGAAACATTAAAAACCTTCATGAAAGATTCTATTATTGAATTGAAATAATTCATTCTTTGACTGTATGTAAGTATGTATTATGTCTCCCGTTGTTTAACTTCAGCGATACACGAAGAACAACTTTCACTTTCTGGAAACGACCTATTTTTGGTGGGTAAAAAAATTGTGGGGTGGGGGTTGGGCGGGCGGACGACTTGGATAAGTCATGAATGAAGTCAGCTATTATGTAATAAGTGATGTGTAATATGCGCTTGACTAAATCGCGTAATCGTATATAGTATATACGCCCCTCCCAAGAGTTGACCGAAGCCAGGGTCCAAAACTCCACTGTGATGCTGCACAGCACACTCACAGGACGTTTGAATTATCGGTCCTGCTCTAACACGAGGTCACTAGGGCCGGGGTCGCGTTTGATGCGGAGGTTTGTGAGGGGCGGACAGAAAGGATTCGTGTTGTTAAACCGACTCCTCTGTTCCTGGGGAGGCTCCATCTATACACAATACACCCCCCCCCCTTTTTTTTTTGCCGTCATTTGCTACACCGATCTGGTTCACACGGTACACGGAAACTTAGGTGGCAAAAGGATCAGGCGTAAGCTGTAGCATTTTTCTAAGGGAGTTTTATATTATGCATTTAAAAGGAGCTCCTATATACTATATTTTAAAAGAAGTGCAGGTAATTTGACAAAATGTTCATGATCATGATCTGCTAATCTTCAAGGTTCTCATCAATCATTGTCTCTTGTCAAAAAAAAATGGTTTCAGGTTATAATAAGAAATGTCAGTGACCTGAAGTATTTTTTATTTATAAAGTTGACCCCCTTAATTAATTGGGCCCTTTTCCACATTTTTATTTCACTCGCAATATCAGTTAATATAAATATATGATATCTAAACTACAGATGGTTAATTTTAACGGCCCTCCTCGCACTGCTAACCAACATTCCTCAGTGCTAACCAACATTCCTCAGTGCTAACCAACATTCCTCAGTTCTAACCACCATTCCCCACTTCTAACCACCATTCCCCACTTCTAATCAACATCCTCTTCTCCTAACCTAACATTCTCACAGCGATGTTTTACAATGAACATTTATGCAGCAAGTTACTGCCCCTTTGAGACTGGCCATATTCAACGTCCTGGATTTTCCTAAAACTGACTTCAAAGCTCAATTATGGAAATATTCCCAAGTGTTCTATAAAGATTTCCTATATTCCAATATGCCTTTGGCTGTGTTAAAATTAAAATGCATGTTTTTGTAACCAGCATTTTTTGTAAATATACGTTTTCAGAGCTCAAAAACTAGCAACAGCTTCAATTCAGACTACAAATTACTTGTAAGCTACAATTAAAATGTTTTTGTCACAAGTCGGGACCGAATTACCCACGACACAGTCTCGTCCAGATGTGCCCCACGAGTACCCAACGAGCTCTACCCTCTTCCTTCCGCCGGTCTCCTATGTTATCATTGGGGAATTAGGTTTACGGTTTGACATTCAGGGAAACTTGCAATCAATATTGTTTGGCGGATTGAACCCCTCCCCCACAACCCACAGCCCAGACCCATTCAATGATGGCTGAAACTGCTCTCCCTCTCTCTTTACACACTCTCATTCAGAGGACAATGTCCGAGTTACACCCCCCTCTCTGTCTCCCCCTCTGACCATCTCTGACTGTGCTTCTTGATGAGCGTAGTAATAGGAAAATTATATTAAATACAGTCGGACCTATCTAAGTCAAATACAGTCGGACCTCGGTCAAATACAGTCAGACCTCCTTAAGTCGAACACCTCTTAGTCGAAAACCTCCCTATATTGACTACACTGATTTTTAAAAAAAAAATCCGGCTAAATTCTGCACCTATTGACGTCATTTTCCCCAACTGGAAAAATCCGTAGCTCGAATTTTTCCCTGGTCCCTCAGAGTTCGACTTAGCGAGGTCCGACTGTATTCGACTTAGCGAGGTCCGACTGTATTCGACTTAGCGAGGTCCGACAGTATTCGACTTAGCGAGGCCCGACTGTATTTGACTTAGCGAGGTCCGACAGTATTCGACTTAGCGAGGTCCGACTGTATTCGACTTAGCGAGGTCCGACTGTATTCGACTTAGCGAGGTCCGACTGTATTCGACTTAGCGAGGTCCGACTGTATTCGACTGAGCGAGGTCCCACTGTATTCGACTTAGTGAGGTCCGACTGTATTCGACTTAGCGAGGTCCGACTGTATTTGACTTAGCGAGGTCCGACTGTATTTGACTTAGCGAGGTCCGACAGTATTCGACTTAGCGAGGTCCAACTGTATTCGACTTAGCGAGGTCCGACTGTATTTGACTTAGCGAGGTCCGACTGTATTCGACTTAGCGAGGTCCGACTGTATTCGACTTAGCGAGGTCCGACTGTATTCGACTTAGCGAGGTCCGACTGTATTCGACTTAGCGAGGTCCGACTGTATTCGACTTAGCGAGGTCCGACTGTATTCGACTTAGCGAGGTCCGACTGTATTCGACTTAGCGAGGTCCGACTGTATTTGACTTAGCGAGGTCCGACAGTATTTGACTTAGCGAGGTCCGACAGTATTATAAAAAAAAAAGACTCAAGTTTTCTCATGGTTACCCTGTACTCATAATAGAAACTTGTATTGAAAAGATAAACCCCAAGCACTCGTGCTCTGATGACCCACTTATTTGTCGTTGTATCAAACTCCTCACTCTCGCTTCCCCCCAAAAATAACTTTGCTCACCAAAGTACTACCGTTAGGCCCCACCCACCCCCTTTTTTAAAACCTCAAAATGCACGCCCCCCCTGCCCCACACACCCTTTTCACTACCAGACTTCTCTTACTGATTTCCTGACTGAAGCAAGATTTCAAATCGCCAATCTTTGTTCACAACCCATCTGTCGTTCTCTGCTAGTTTCGCCCCCCCCCCCGGGCCTCCATGTTCCTCGACCCTCAAGCAGAGATGCTAAATGAAAGCAAGTCTGGTTACATCTTTCCGGCCAGATAGCTTAAATCCGGTGCTTGACCTAAATAGAGAAGACTTAGAACATTACAGTTACACTGTCTTGAGTCTTAGTGGTTTCCTTCTGATGTATGGCCTATTTGTTACAAGTCGTTGTTACATTGTCAATTTTACGAAGTAGTCTGTCCCAGAGAGCCTCAATTGAACTTTCATCAGTCGTAATAATATTACAATAATGGTAATTACAATTATCAACTTTATTTTCGTTTCCAAGATAGTTGTGTTTGATTGATTTTATATTCAGCGTGTATAGCTTACTTATATTTAGTTTTAGATGCAATTTTCGGATTGTTGATATAAAATTTGTGTAGATTTTCTTTTCGTTTCTATTTTACCCCATTAAATAGTATGAGAACGATATTTGAAACTGAGCGACAGCGCATAAATGTAGAGTTACCATGAATTCACTAAATGCCACTCAAGAAGTGAATATAACATAGAGGAGCTTTTGGTCAGTCGTGTTTATAGAACCAACATTTAAATGCCCGACATTAGGTCCCTGGGTCCCCAGAGTGTCGTGACGTACAGTTCAATTATTCATCCCTTACCCCCGACCCCCCCCCCCGGTCACACACATTTACCCTAACACACACACAGTTCCACCCAATAAAAGCAATCAGTCACGGCATCGTCTTTTCTTGAATGCTAATATAATTTTTTTTTTTAACTGGAAGAAAATTCCGGACAAAGCACCATTACGGTTCGGAGCATATACAGGGGGGAGGGTGGAGTCGATAAGATTAAATAAATAAATGGTGAAATCCCATTGTATCTTAAATTACAGTGTACATATTGAAATGCGGGTAGATGTACTATACAAACTGAGATACCAGTCCAGGAGTACTCTTTGAGCACTCATCTCATGGCTTACACCGCGAAATAACTATTTTCTTGTCCCCAATATTCCACCCAATAAAATCATGTTTTAGTTGTAAAATTTTTCTTTAATATATATATATAATTGGCAATTAGAACATTTTCTGATCTATAATTTTATGTGTTCTCACTACTATTTATCTCTCCTTGCCATTAACCTCAAAAGTGAATTCCTTAAAATTCTGTTTTAAAAAATTAATTTTCAAAAAGACGTTATATTACCTTAAATTTTCATTTTGTTTTGTTCGGAACTATCTGAATCAAGACATTGAACTTCAAGAAATGTATGCTATATTATTTCGTTTGTTTGCATAAATATTCGATTTATTATATTTTGTTGGATGTTTAACTTAAATTTCACAACCTGTGGGACACGTTTCTAAATCTAATACAGGAAAAGAAAGTGCTTCCCTCATGATGTCTCAAAGTGCGCTAACTGAATTTCAGCACTTGTCGTGGCACATCTGTTTTGGTTAGCCTCAGTCTTAACGCAATAACAAGCTTTAGCTCAAAGGGTACGTCACTCTGTCTCAAACGACTGGACCACAAGTCAATCTTGGTTATCTTCTTACTTTTAGCCCCATCCTGGTCTCTTTATTGCAGACATGCCCCAGCACCGCACACAAACCAACTTTCTCCCAGTAGATTGTAATTTATGTTATCTTCACTTTGTCATTTTAAAAATTGCTACAATTTCTGTATTCTTTTGATAACCCTTTGAAGCTTACTTAACTATTATACTTCCTTTTACAAAATAGTACATTTGAAGATGGTGGAAGTTAAAAGTATGTCATTTAGTACATTTGAATATTGTGAAAGTTGAAAGCATATCTTATTTGCCTTTTATGTATCTCTCTAGAGTTGTAAATCTTACCAAATTAAAGCTTTTTTTAAAAAAAAATATATATTTTAGTCCCATAACCTTTTTTTGTTTCGAAATCGTTAAGGGGTTCCAATGCGTCCATTAGAACATTCTCGGGCATGGTTGACCCTAGCGGCGCCCATCCATCTCCAGGTCAGCGGAGGGCTTTCTTAAGGTTTGTCATTTCTCAAGATTTTTAAGGTGGCCTTTACGTGGGCTCGATCCCTAGCCCCTCAGCTTGTGGGCCGAGTGCACTATTGACTTATTCAGAGTATAGTTTTATTATGATGATTGTCTCGCGTTAAGATGCCGGTAACAAAGAAGGATGTTGTCAAAGTAAGTTTTATTTTATAGTACTCATGTGATCCTGACGTTGCGGTTGTAGGAAACATTTGGGGCCACGGGAAATCCCAGAATCGGGAGATGCACGTGCGAACAGCGTTAAAGAGACGGCGCTTTGTTTTTAATCGGTAACATAGAGGCACTAGTTACACACCACGGTGCGGCCTAGTGCAGAGACGTATGGCGTAGATACTGAACGCTCATACGGTCATGTGTCTGTTCCTACAGAAGGAATCTTCATTTTCCCCTGACTGCTCTGAAAAGTTCTTATGTTAACTTAAAACTTAAAGCCCTGTGAGCCCAAATGCCACACAAAGTAGATAATAGATAAGAATTAGATAACCTAGTGGCGCCATTCTTTTCATCGCCTCACCTACTGGCTTGCATACGTTCTAAAGAATGTCTTCTCTAAATTATCTTATTTTGATCCAGCTCCCTAAGATTCACTTAAGTTTTCCTTGTAACCTAACCGTCACGTGACCCAGACCCGAGTCTCCCGGTAGTTATCTTTGTTTACAGTTATTTCTCCACCCACCAACTCCGGCTTTCCGTCGTCTCCTCTGGCAGACTTTTGGCCCAGCTGCCGAAGACACCCAGTTTTAAAACGGAAAAAAAAGTGTTTCACGAGCCTGCCAGTGACGGATGAAAAGGAGGAACTGAGGGAGCAGCGAGGCCTTTGAGACAACACAGGGTGGGGGAGGGCGATGAAAAGGGTGCAAACGTAGATTGAGTCCCAGCGCCAGCCCACCCACACCATCCCCTAATACTAAAAAGAGCAGTTAGTTGCCATGGTTACTGCACAGAGGCCTTTTGTGATTGTGCCAATATCGGGAGGGAGAATTCATTTTGATTTCTTTAGATTAATGTAAACGCGTGTTTATGTACAGGGGGAGGGAGAATTCATTTTTATTTCTTTAGATTGATGTGAACGCGTGTGTATGTACAGAGAGAGGGAGAATATTTGAGATGGAAAGAAGGGGTCGGAATTATATTAAGGGTGTGTGTTGTGTTGGGGGGATAAGGTTGGAGTTGTTAATAAAAGACGTGCAAGTAATCGCTCTTTCACATTTAAATTAAAATTCACGCTTGGTTTATCTCGATGCCATATCCATAAATTTATATTCTCTAATTTAATGGTCTTTCTCCTTGAACTCGATACTAAATTGACAGCACAATTAGAAAATACTCTATTTTAGATTGACATCACATTTAGCTATTAGTTCTAGAATCTATATTTAATTGAAAGCGTATTCAGCAGCCACAGATTCACTATATAAATAAAACATCTAAATATTCTGATTATTTAAAAAAAAATATTTTGCACTTTTTAATTGCAAGTTTTTAATTTGGTTTTATTACTTCAAGATGTCTGTTTAAAAAATCATGACCCATTCCAAAGTGGAAACAATAAAATAATTTTATGCTCAAAGGTTAATGTGTTCCTGAATTGACGCGCTTCTTCGCCAGCTTAATTCTCGGATAAATAGATTAGCATAGTTCTGCATATAAAACAATCATTGTGACTTTCTTTATTGATTTGGCACTGGTGCCGTCAGTTCATGCTTCATTTCCGATGTTTTTTTTTTTTTTTTTAAACGGCTATCCGGCTATTTCATTCCAGGAACGCGACTCAAACATTACTTTGCTAAATTAATCCAGTCGTTCTGATTTGAAATTGCTTACAAATATTAATTGATTCTTCTCTAAGCTATCGTTCCCTTGTCCCTCGCCACTATACTAATATAATATAAACACAATATACTAATATTATATACACAATTTTTGTGGATGGTAGCTTAATTATATACACTATTTTTGTGTGGATGATAGCTCCATAAATCCCGATTCTGGCCTTTTTCCCGAGCGCTCTTTTCCATGTTTATGAACGCCTTACCATCCGTGGCGCCCCCTCCCCCCAACCTGAGCCTAGCACTCACTGTACAGAGCGTGTCAGACCGCCCACATCCTGTCCTCCCTGTGTTTGCAGAACACGAGCTGACATCTGTAATTGACAGTCATTAGTTGACGCAGGCCATGGGCCTAATGAATTTTTGACCTTACGTTAGACCTATTTAGTTTTAGGCTAGTGCCGAGCGCCCATCATATAAGTCTCCCAATGCCTATACATGTCTCTATATATATATAAGCCTCCCTACATAAGTCTTCCTATATAAGCCTCCATATGTAAGTCTTATATATAAGCCTCCCTACATAAATCTCCATATATAAGCCTCCCTACATAAGTCTGCCTATATAATATGTCTCCCTGTAACTATATAATATATATACATAAGTCGCCCTATATAACTTATCTTATCTTATCTGATATGTTACAGACGCTCCTTCTGTACAGAAGATTATTGCGTCCTACGTATTTCTATGGTTTGTGTTTAGTCCTGTATTCTTACTAGAGTTTTAAATGATGATAACTCAATAATTGACCAACTTGTTGAGCTGTATTATAAGTCTCCCTTCCCTCTGGCTTCAATGGTCAAGCTGCCTTATTGCCATTAGCCATATTGAGTCGTGAACGTCTCATTAGATTATAGGTTATTACATCCAGTGGCGTAGCTAGGGATTTGGGGACACGGGGGCTGGGCTTGGCCTCTTTCAAGTCTTGGGGGGGGGGCGCTGCATTTTGACGTACGACATCATGACATTAGATAATGTACACTCGTGTGGGGGCCTGGAGGACTTTTGAATTGAGGACCCCCCCCAGCTACGCTATTTAATATTTTCATGTCATTGCCGCCTGTGTTGTTTTGTTCCTCTTATATCTAGAGCAAGCTTTTAACTATAGCCACATGTCCATGCCAATATATTACTAGTTTTTATAATAATAGAGAAAAAAAAATATTTGTGTGTGGGGATGGGGGTGGAACAACGCATGCATCAAACTTTTTACTTGTTTCCATTTTTAAAAAAATCCATGTATCCAAATGGATGTTTGAAATGAAATATGACAGAAATCTGAACCATTTGTTGATTCAGTCCGACGGCGTGTCGGGCACAACGGACTCGTGTGATTCTGACACGTCTGCTGGGTAAACCAACCCTCTGACAAGGGAGATCAGTGCCGTTAAATATTTCAGCAAACAACACAAATGATGATTCAACATTATTGTGATCAAATTTAAATAATTCTATTGTCAAAAATTTAGTCATGAAAATCGTTAGGTACTGGTTAACGGTGATAAGTATTGTGCACATGCTTACACTAGAATCCGATTAAATGAAAATGACGTCAACCCAACCGTAGGGTTACCGTTGTAAATAACATCTTATTTGGTAAACGTTACAATAGTTAACGCAGGAATATTGGGTAACAGGTCATGCTATTAGTTACCAGATACTATGTGGTTCAGCATTTATGTAGTACTCCAGGACTAAACTCATACTGTCATATTTAAAAATAAAATATTGAGTTTTATTAATTAATGGAAACTAGAATGACAAGAGAAGATAACCATTTCCCAGGTTTCTGAAGAGTTACGCTCCTGACAAAGTAAGAACGATAAATGCCTCTTATTGAATTGAGAGAGGAATGAGGATATTAGTCATCTATAGAGGGGACAGGGACACGGGCATTTATCCACCCGCAATATCTCTTTAACTACGAACTGGTCTGCACCTTTAATATAATCTGTGACGTTAGTTTATAAATTAAGCTCAAATTTATTGTTTTAATTATTGCACAATTAGTTTGCACAGAAAGCTTTATTGCAGTCCTATTCTTTATGATATACTATGACTGACAACCGAATACTATCGTCACGCGTACATGTTATTGTTATGTTATCGGGAAACCTAAAGTCATCGGGGGAGGGGGGGGGGGCTAATATTATACCTGTATTCGACAGTCACGAGTCATTAAACAAACAAACGAGTGGATATAATTGTTAAAATGTGGATTGGGATTGGGATCTTTATCTGAACCACAATCATCTGATGGTGCCACCTGGTCAATAATATAACCTGGAATCCCCGCTGACCCTATGGAATCAATCTTATGACCGGATGTCATCGTGACGACATGACGCTGGTAACCTACCCACGTGTGGCATTACGTCCGAATTAAAATACGCCTCATTCTTTCGAGTTCTCCAGACTTGTTGTCACCCCTGAATATACGAAGCCAAACCGCTACCATTGTTTATAGGCCGTAAACCGAAATGATGACCTCCCAGATGAGATCGAATCCAATAGCCGTTCGTCTGACCACGAGTGAGACAGTTGCAAGGAGCATCCTACTGTTACGAGGCGTGCTGCCGAGGGCAGCTCAACGCTCAACGCGTGTTGTATTGATCTCCAACTAGAGTCGTCGCTGCTGCGTTTGGCCGGTGGAGACGGAAGAAGAAGAGTCGCGTGTTTGTACAAATCCTCCCTCGGACCGACGACCTTTCAAGCTCGTGGCCTGGACACGAGGGGTGGGGAGAGGTGGGCCGGTTTAAAGGGACATGTTTACCCTCCAGTCCAGTTGAAAGACGGTTTAAGGCCTTAAAATTGGTGAACTAAAAATAAGCCGTCAACATTTTGTCATGGTCACTAATGAAGTTAGTTTTAGTTTTACTGTTATCTCGCTGGATGTGTCGTCCGAATTCTTAATGTTATTAGATCTGCCATCAGCCGACCTCTTTATTAAGATCTCCATCTGGACGTCCAAGAGGGGCGCAACTTGCCGTTTTGAGACGTCGCCGCCGCCTGCGAGGAAGGGGGGCACCAGTATTGATCTTCTCCTTGGTCTTGGCATCCGTGGCTTTTCGTGTGGGGGTCGGCTCTGCGGACCAGACCACTTGACAGAACTTGGATGAATGCATAATTTCAAGTCATTTTTCCCCCTCGTCCAAGGCCCGAGGGTAAAGTGTTTGTGTTGGCTGTGCTTGCAGACCCACTTTTGGCGTTGCTGTAGCCGAGTATAAGATAGGGGAGACCACAGCGCCGTGTCTGATGGCATAATATCGATCTGCCCTTGGATGGTGCTGCAGTGACCAGTGATAGTTTTGTGCCACACTTTGAGGATTAAGTTCGTAGAATCGCCATCGTGTTTCCCTCCCCCACCTCCCTTCGGCGCTGGCTCAAATCATGTTTAGCGTCGTCTCTCGCGTATTAACTCGTTTGTGTGCTGGACCATCTTCACGTCCATCACATAGTTATACAAATATCAGATGATGGTCATTGGAATAACGTATTGATTGTTTACGGTCTTAATAACGTGCATAAAATAAAAACGTAGACAAATTTTTTTAATCAACTTATAATTAGCTATAAATGATGAAATGAAATATAAAGATAACACTAGCGAGTTCTTCTGTTTAGTATTTCGCTTTCTTTGTGAATTTCATTTGTAACGCGACTACGTTAACCGAACCTGTGGTCGAGGGCTCTCTGAGCACAGCTGCTATATTCGTTCCTAACACACATCAAAAGCGTTTCAACCTGTCGCGAATGCTCGAAATTAGCCACAAACCGTTTCATCGTAATCGTGTTGCTTGCTATAAATCATCTGACTCGATACAAGAAAAATAAGACACGGGTTTCGTTTATTATATTATTATTTTGTACGATGTTAACGCCTATATTCCTACATGTTTTTAATTAGAAGATAGATTTTTAAAAAAATAATGAATGTGAGTTTTTTCACGTGTGACAGATGACCGCGAGGTGAAGCAAACAATTTTCTTTGAATTTTCCATTTATGGACTGTATTATTAACAGTGCTGTTGGATTTAAAATGTTGTGTGTGATGCCTGATGATAATACCGCCTGAAATCAAAGAGCTGTGTTGTTGGTACGCTGCCCTCGTTCCATCCTCGGCACGGACGAGGAGAAATCCGTTTGCGCTGGTTTACAAACACCACCAAGGATTTATTTCCAACACCCGTCATCGATGATGATGAAGATGATTGTAAAGGGGGGCTTGCACCCCATCCCTGGACTGCCGCGCCTCCGACACGACCACATACCGTCGGTTGGCGGAGTCATTTTAGCCAAGGTGACGACTGTTGTCATTGTTGTGCACGTGTTGTTATTTATCTTGTCCTCGTGGAAACACGTATTTTGTTTCTCTATAGATAGAAATGTGATTTATGGAGAGTTGTGGACACGATTTTGTTGTTAATCCAACACATGACAGATATCAGGTTATTGGTATGTGCACACGCAGTCGTGTTCATGTTAAAATATCCAGTTTCTAACGCTCTCTAAGCTTTTAGCCACATATATTGATCATCATGTCATTGACTACATAGCCGTTAACCACCTAGATCTTGACCACATAGCCGTTAACCACCTAGATCTTGACCACATAGCCTTTAACCACCCATATCTTGACAACACAACCTTTAACCACCCATCTTATCTTATCTTATCTTATATGTTACAGACGCTCCTTCTGTACAGAAGATTATTGCGTCCTACGTATTTCTATGGTTTGTGTTTAGTCCTGTATTCTTACTAGAGTTTTAAAAGATGATAAAGTGGTGGCTTTCCTGGTTTCTTCAGGCAACCCATTCCACGCCCGAATACCGGACGGAAAGAAAGAAAACTTGTATGTGTTTGTTCTTGCATATGGAATAAGAAAGGTGTTTTTATCTTTATGTCTATTTGAGGGTTGTATTAGGTTATCTTTGTGTTGTATTTCTAAATTAGAATTAATTGCCTTATGTATAATTACTAATTTACTCTTGGCTATCTTGACACATAGCCGTTAACCACCTAGATCTTGACCACATAGCTGTTAACCACCCAGATCTTGACCACAGCCTTTAACCACCCATATCTTGACAACATAGCCTTTAACCATCACCCAGATCTTGACCACATAGCCGTTAACCACCTAGATCTTGACCATATAGCTTTTAAGCACCCATATCTTGACAACATAGCCTTTAACCACCCATATCTTGACAACATAGCCTTTAACCACCCATATCTTGACCACTTAGCCTTTATTAAAGTCCCAGTCCTTGACCACATAGCCTTTAATCACCCAGCTCATGACCACACAGCTTTTGTCCCACGACATGGGATGATTTGTATTAAAAACTTTTGGATGTTTTTTTTTTTACAGTTTAGAAACCTAACAATATGGGGTTAAGTTAATTTAAAAAAAGAACAACCTTTTAAGTTCTATCCTCGATGGATCAATGTTTGTCAGTGCCCCCACACCGCCTTATCTAGAAACAGCAGGTCATCTATGTATATTTTATGCAAGTCTGAATCCATTTAAATATAACGTGTGGTGACTGACCTATGGCTCGCTGGTCGCAGTAGATAGGGTTGGCGAACTTTTTTGACCGATACCCTAATATTAAAAAAATGGAATGTTGTCACTACCCCAAAGGAGCAGATTTTAGTGGTTATATTTAGGCTCCAGATGAGTCTGCATTGCCCTCAAGAGTTCCCTTGTTACCCCAGATGGGGTAATTTACCCGTGTTCGCCGACCCCTGCAGTAGATGTTACACGATTTCCCTTGGTCTGCTGGCACGTTTTACCTGTTCTCCAAACTAGAATAACGTATTACTATTTAATGACATTTTCCTGAACGTTAATGGGCAACACACAAAACTTTTAAAAAATATATATATAAAGAAATAATAATAATAATTAAAAAAAAAAACGACTATATCATAGATGCTCTTTGAAAGACCATAAATAAATTCAGCGATAGTTTAACAATGTCACTCACTCCAAATAATAAATAATACGTAAAATAAGAGGGATATTTGAAAGTAAGGGTCTTGGTTAATAATTTAAAGATTTCGTGTGGTTATTTTTGTAAGCTGGAAACAGCGTAATGGTTTGTTCACACCATGATTATTTGGCCCCAATAATTTGATTACCAGGGACACACTTTGGCCAATCGATTGTAGGGGCAAAAGGCAACATTAGCTCTGATTGTTACTGGATAGAATTGGTTTCGGCGCTTGAAGGTGGTGACAACTTACCCACATTCCAGATGGCCACTCCCTTTCCTTTCCTGGTGGTGGACAAACACACACTCTGTATGTCTATATATAATTTGTTAACAAGAAATAGAATATTTAAAACACGCAAATATTTATTTAGTAAATGAATTTTAAAGTCGGTTCAAAAAATGCGCCCCTCCCACTTTTCTTTAATTCCCCTTTCCAAAATAACAAAGGACCCATCCCCAACCCCAGACGCCCACATTAATTCTATGGTCCCTGGGAGCTCCGTACTTAAAATCTCTCTGCTGTTAGTGAGTACTAGTGAGCTCAACATACAAAGTTCAGGAAAGCACCCCTGTTTGGCCGGCCCCATGTGCCACAGTAAATTAATTATATGTCATTTTCACAAATGTCACGCGGCACCTACTGGCAAGGAATTCAACGGGATGTTTGAGTAATCGCTGGTCATTAAGGCCATGTGGTGCTCTACGGGCACCCTAACAACACCCTCTCCCCATTTATAGGAGCGCGTGTCACACCCATCGACCATTATAAAACAATAAAGAAACATTATTTGTTATGATGCCTATACCAAATGCACTGTTCAAAATCTGACTCTTACTATATGAAAAAAAAAAAGTAACTAACATAAGCGAAACCATTTTCTTTGTATGAAACTTCTGTTGTTTTTCTCCCACAAGTATCTCTAATGAGCGTGTCTTTAGTCGGGACAGAGGTACAGCTGCATGCACTCCAAGCTGTGACTACAGCTCCTCCCCATTTTATTTCCACCAAATCTGATAGGGCTAACAGATTTTGCTGGGGGAGGGGGGTAATAAGACAAAGGGGTCTATAATGACCAAACGTAGGGGGATAATTTAGAGTGATTACTCTTTGGCATTCAAGAGAATTGTATATGACTGTAGTGGAAACTGGCTTTGCTTTCAGTTACATGTACAGTCACTGGATGCTAACACTTGCAGTGTATCCACATTTTGTGGTTGAAGCTAGTCCCTGTGTTGAGTTTAAATTATAGTTGTTCTTTTTATGCTTAAGATATGTGGGTAAGTTAATGATCAGCTGAAGACAATGATTCTGAAACATTAGTAAAATAAAATAAAAAATGTTTCACTGTTTCAGTTGTAGTCTATTATTAAATTGTTACAAATTTGATTTATATATCACAAACTTAGTGCATAAATATTCAGTTCTATTATTGTCTTTTTCCAGCATATGGTCCAAAACCAAATGACTCCAACATATACGTACCCTCAGGCCAGCCTTGAGGAGTACCATCAGGTGGTGGCAAGTCAGGCAGCGGCGGCAGCAGCAGGGTCAGCGGCTACCCTGGCCGGAATGCAAGGTGTGCAAGTGTCCGCCATCACCTCAGAGCCCAGTGGTCAGACAATCTATACAACAACGCCAATCACCTCAAATGGTGCTGCTGCAGACCAACAAGCGGTAGGTTTTGTTAGTTTCTTAAAAGTTAATTATCACCTATCAGTACTTTGAGCAAACTTTAAGATGTACGCCTTTTCTTTTCTAGTTTTTTTTTTTCTAATTTATTTACCTTTTGCAGCATAGGCAATTTACTAGTAATTTTTCTCTTGAGTTGCGGTGGGGAGAAAGCCAATAACAGCATTTAAACAGATTAATCTTTAAACAGTTTAATTCAGACATTTATTGATTCATATTAATTTTTGATTAACTAATGATAATCCTTAGCATGTATTCTTCTTTTAAAGCTATGGCATTTTGTATCCACTGTTTTGAAACAGTTATTTTTGTTTTAGTGCACATATTTGATTATACTTGCATGTTTAGAAGCATTTTATGTTTGTAGCTATTAAAAAAAAAATTAGGTCTGGATTATTAAATTATGCTTTGTATTTATATATACATATATATGTGCTATTTTCAATTTTAGTTTCATTATTTTTTATTAGCATATGAATTTGTTATTGAAAGTAATGTTCCTTGTAAGTAAAGTTAAACAAAAAAATTGTTAATCCTTAAAGTATATTTTAAGTTTATTTGTTTTTGAAGCCTTCCAATAATTTTGTTAGGAATTAAAACGGTATTACAAAATAAAATAAAACTTTATTAAAACTGTTCTTTTACAATATAATTTAGCTGGCTACATACTGCATGAAAACCATTTTGAATTTCAATTACATGTATTTGCATACTTTGCAAGTATAAACTTTTATTGAAAATTTAATAAACTCTCCTGCTACATTTGGCACATTTTGCTATAGTACTCACTGTACTTAATTTTCCTTTTAATACATTTTTGGATGTACATGTCACACTTAGATAGTATGTTTAATGTTAGCACATTACCTGTAGCATTAATGTTGTTTTACTAGTGTCCGTAATGTGAGAAGATCATAAACGTGAACCAATAATCAATGAAAAATCTTACCTTTGTTTCATAGAAAAGGTTTCAATTTAAGCTAGGCTTTTAATTCCAGATTTTCAAAAAGAATATATGTGACTATTAATTTTTTAATTAAAAAAATTCTTTTTATTCCACATTTTTAAGTACTTATATTAAGACCTTGAAAAGAAAGTGTCTTTTTTTAATTTATTTATTTTTTTTTAAATTTTTTTTTTTAAAGAAACAAGATTTAACAGAGTAAGCCAATAAGTTTAGTGATTAAAGCCTACTTTAATATACAGTATTAAGTATAAATATGTAAGGGGAGAACAAGCTAGTAAGTTTTGTCAAGTTGTACTTTAGTTTCAAATTAGAGTTATAAAAGTGCATTCTAGTGTTGTCTTTTTCTTTCTTCTTTTTTTTTTCACATCTAAAATTAAAGTCTTTTAAATAAGTTATAGCTATTGAAAAATATTTAAAAAACAAAAATACAAGGATTTTCGTTGTTAAGTTTGAAGATGAGAGAAATCAGATACATGTGGAAAACAAATTAATTAGACATCTATACTTGGCTTGAATGGTTTAGGGTGGTTTAAAAAAAATTATTTACCCTTAGTTATATATGAAATATTTAAAAATAAAATTTCAGTTAACAAGTTACTCTAATTTTACTAGTTACTAGAACTGCATGCATTTTAGTTTTATAGCTGGTCTTTGAGATATGGTTAGAGAATTTCAGCATGAATTAATCATGTTGCTATTATTCCATGAAATGTTTTCAATAACAAAAATAGCTTCATAGTTGTTATTGACTTAATGCTTTTTATTTCATTGAAAATAATTTTCTGAAATGATTTTCTCATAGTTTTATTAAAAATCTTTATTTAGAAAAGTTAATAATAAAATAATAATTGTGTCATTGTTTTGTGATTGTTTTATTATACAATTTTAAAGCATGGATGAAGATATTTAATATTATTTATAAATATAGGCATTTTTTACTTATTTAAATTTTTTAATGAAAATTTATTGAAGGATTCAGTTTTCTATATTCCTATCAAGTCATTGTGATAAGATAAATGAAAAAAAAATGAAGAAAAAAACCCATTTAAAATTTAAAAAAAAAAAAAAAAGAAAGTTAAGTTTTGTTTTTTTAATTTAAAAAGCAATGCACCATTTCTTTATGTAAAGCTACAATAGTGTTAGAAATTTCTAGAATCTTAATTAATCTTATTTTATCAAGATAATATTTAATGGTTTCTTTCTTTCTTTTTTCTTTTTTTTTTGTTTTTTTTTTTTGAGCCCAGGATGTGATACTATGTTAGACTGTGTAACTATGAAATGCGAGTTATCTATTGCATTTAATCTGTTTGCCAATTTTGCTGTGTTTGTTGAGATGTAGTCAATGTCCTAATATTTCCTCTTCAGTTCCTGAGAGAGGCACATAAAAGCCTCTGGCTGAGGGACCTCAAAGCAGTGTCCGAGGTTTGCATTAGTATTACACAATTTTGGTTGGGTGTTCTAGTCATTACATATTGCCTGCTTTCTTCTTTCCATGCAGTACTGCCAAAATGCTTGTTTTTTTTTCCGTTGTTTTTTTTTTCTGTTTTTTTTTCAGGAAATTTATTTTGAATGTAAATGTTTTATAATTGTTTAGGGTGAATAAATACTGGTTTAAATGCATTGATTTTCTGTAAGTTTTTATACATTTTTCTAATACTATGAATAAAGGAATGCTCAAGATTTGTTAGCTTGAAAAGTTTTTTTTAGTTGAGAAGTAATAAGAGCGTGTTAAGAGTACCTCACTGAATTTGAATAGTTCACTTGAGTAGAATGGCAGTACTGCTTTGTATATAATTACTTTATATGCATTTACTTTGATTAACTTTAGATTTCTTCATAATAAATCTGTGTGCTGGTATCACTGGTATCTAACCCTGTTAAAAGTTTGACCTCAGTTTGCATCAAATAGGGTTTTCAGCTATTTACCCTTTTAAGTTTTATAATTTTGGTTTATTGTTTCTTCAAGCAGTTGTAAATGTGTGCTTAGATCAATCAGTTTGAAACAAAGAATTTAGTAGTTTCCTAAATCTTTCCTGTTAAGCCCAATCTATGAAAAAAACCAATATTGAGCTAACATGCATTTTATTAATAATTTTTAACTGCTTACTGTAAGGTACTTGTAAATTAAATTGTTTCATTTCTTGCTCTATCTCCTCCCTCAGTAATGTTAATGAGAGAATAATAGAATACAGATCAATATAATAATTTTTAAGTTTTGTACCTTTAGAATGTAACATTGTTGTATATCTTAAAGTGTTATGATCATTTTAATATAAAGTATTATTTAATAATAATCTACTTTTTACTTTGAACTTTTTTTTTAAAAAAAAAGGACAAAATACCTTACAAAACAGTGCAGGCAATTTTATTTTGAGTGCAATTAAATACATCATGTGAAAGTCAGCTCTTAACATCCAAACACTATTTATCTTTCTTTACATACTTAATGATATAGGCCTAAATTATATTTTTAACTTCATCATTTTAAAAAGTTACAGAGAATAATATCAAATGGCATTAAAGTTTTTTCTCTCATCATTGATTAATATTGAAAAATGAAAAAGAAATTTATTACCGTTAAATGGCAGCCTCCAATTTGATTTAGCTAAATATGAATTATTTTATTTGGATTCTTGTGAATTATTTAGATATAAAGTATTGCATTTTAAATCTGCTTTTCCTATGCTTCTCTTAACTAACAATTTGAATACCCAATACCTGTGTGTTCTTATGATGTTATAAATGTCTTCATTAATAATTTTTGTTTACTGTTCCCTTAAATATCAATGTTGTTTAAAAAATGTCAATTAACTATAAGTTAAAACTATTTTTTAAATTCAAAATACTTAATGTCAGAAACATATCTGTTTAGCACCAAGTCATTACCTGCATAATTATGTGACTGATTAAAATTGAGAACAAATCTGTTTAAAATCAAAGTCTCAGGAATGAATTAAGAGGATCTTTCATATATTTTTTGTAGATAACTTATAAAGGTTTTTTGGTAAGCATAAAATATTCAAGATCAATCTTTAAACTTATTTTCTAATTGTACATTTTTCTGTTTCTTTAGAATGAACTTCAGTCTTCTGAAGGGGATGTCAACTCAATTCCTCCAACAAGCGGTGCCATTTCTCCAAATACAGGTCCAAAAAGATTACATGTCTCCAACATACCGTTCAGGTTTAGGGAAGCTGATCTCAGACAGTTACTTGGGGTCAGTATACATTTTATTTTATTTTAAAAAAATTTTAGCACTAAAACATGATCAAATTCTTAATACTGATAAAATTATTACAATCAAAGGAAAATGAAAATCTTCTGTGCCGTAATATTACATTTTAAGTTAAAATTATAAGTGTGACTACAATTAATATTACAGACTCATTTTTCTATTTTCCTAAGATGTCTTGAAGCATTGATTCTCATAATAAAGCATCAAACAATTTCCTTTAATTAAGATGAATAAACTTCCTACCCATTAATCAAAATTTATTCCATTTAGACAAATCAGGCATGATTCAATGTCATTTATAAGATACTCAATCTTAGTTGTGGGCCAATGGAGGCAGTTTAATTAACAAATTTCCCCCTGCAGGGTTGATTTGCTGATTTTAATTTGAATTCTATGCGTGCATTATTTTTAGTAAGCTATTTACAAGTATTTCTAAAAAGTTTAGGAATCATCAAGAAAAGCATATTAATGCAGTGAGAAAAAACAAGTATAAAACTAAAACTTTAACCACTAAGTAACCTCCATAAATTGATTAATTATTATGTTTTTTTAAAATGCATCTCTACAAAGCTTTCCACAATTATGTAACATATTCATAATAAAGTGAATATTTTCTGTTTTAGTACTAATTATATTGATCAAAATTTACATGTTTTCGTGAATGAACCACTTAAAATTTGGTCCTATCTCCACTAATTTTCTTTAAGAAAAGTTTTAAAAATTGAAGAAAAAGCTGATTTTGTTCAAAATAATTAAATTCCTATTAGATTTATATAAAAAAGAATTTTCTAAGACCCTTTTTAAAAATACCTTTGCAGCAGTTTGGTACAATCTTAGATGTGGAGATCATCTTTAACGAAAGGGGCTCAAAGGTGAGTGTTAACTATCCAGTAACAAATAAATATGATCATAATAAATTTAAAATGATCAAAATGACAACAATACAGCAAGTTTATGGGGTTTTATTTGAACAATTCTGACTAAAGATTACATAATGAATTATTTCCATAGTAAATAATTTACAATATTTTAAACCAGTCAAAACGAAATGAAATTATGATGGACAATGTTTTATCAGCTCACTATGGATGCTTCTTACCAAAGCAAAAATAGAATGCTGAAGCCCTGTGTACAGGTCCATAGTGGGACAAAACATGGCACTAAGGCAAATGATCTAGTAAACCGGAAAAACCCATGTGCTGGGAAAAAAAAAAAAAAAGGAGAAACGGAATTAATTTTTTTAAGTAAAGTTGTTTTGGGACATTAAGGGTAAAAAAAATTAATAGAAACCTAAGATTGCATACCTACAAACATAAATTTGCTGTGATGTTGAATGAAAAATGACAAATTCTTGCATTCTTTTGGATATTTATTGGTGGGAAATAGAATAATTTAATTAAATTTTATTTTGTCGTGAAAAAAACCCACCTGTTGAATGTGTCATTTTTCATTAAAATTGGACTTCCATTCTTTTTTGTGTACTTGAGCTCTACAAAATATTTTTGATGGTAAAATATTGTATATACATATTTAAAAGAATTGCATTAATTTAAACATAAATGGGGGGAATACACATTGATTTTCATAACTAATGACACAAGAAAGAATGAAAGTCTTTGATTTAAAATTTGCTCAAATGAATATTTAATATTACTTAACCTGCAAGATTAAAAAATGAAAATAAAAAAATCAATTTACTATTTTAAAATCCAGAATTAACTAAAAATAAAATAGCTAGCTCGGTGGTTTAAAAAAAAAAACTATCAAGAAATAATAACTTTAACCAAAAAAAAAAAAAAAAAAAAAAAACAGGAGTGGGGAAAAGAAAGGGTATTAAATATCATAGAAGATTTCTAATTCTGTTTTTTAACAAGCTATTCAATATGGGAAACATGCTACAGAACTTATTTCCTAAAGTAATAAATATATCACATCAAATCAAAGGGTATTATTTATAATTAGCTTTCAATAAAAAGAAGATTAAAGTTTGGCATCATTTTTACTGTAACTCATCACTTGCTCAGAGAACGTCAGATGGTTTGATAGTTTCAATTTTATTCACCATGTAAATGATAGTAAATAGTAAATGAATGTATTGCAATGAAAAAAAAGTTAGTAAAATTTTGAATTATTAACATTTTGAAACATTTAAAATTTATAGTGAAAGTTGTTAAATTCATTTTTTATTTTGATATTTCTAATAAATATAAAAAATTTTGCCACTCACCAGCAAATTACATTCCTCAAATTTTCCCTATCCCAAGTGAATTTATTTATGGGGTCTTTGTTGCTTGAGCTATTACATAAAGATACTTTTTCCCCAAATGATAATTTTTATAGATATGGGTAGATTCCTTGCAGGTTAAGTGAGCTAAGTTAAGTAATTTACATAATACACTGTTCAGTGCACCCTAAACTCCTTTGTGCTTTTTTCCTATGGGAAAAGTACCCAGAACAAAAAAAGTATGCAAATCAACTAAATAAAAAATATCAGTGAGAAAGTGAAACTAAAGAATCATAGACTTAACAAAGGATTGCTGTTAACTAAACGATTAAGGATTAAATTTTTTAAAATATTTCAATAATGGCATATATTTCTGCTAGTGATTGTAAGCTACAATGTTGTTAATGTGTCCTTAAGCTATTTTCATTGGTTTCGGTTCCATTATACTATGAATTCAAAGTTTTGTGACAGCATTTAAGAGTTCAAGGGTGTACTGTAAAGTGGATGGAGTTTTGGAAATAAAGAATGATTCAAAATATCCATTTGTGTTTGTTAAACAGTTTTTAAATTAAAAAAAGAGGGGATTTTTTTGTGGAAATAAAAATAGAATGTTCCAAATCTCCATCATTAACATGCCATTTTGTCATTCATTTATGCAGTCACTCATGTTATACACCCATACATCCAACACAACATATTACAAACATAAAAAATAATATGTTTTAAAAAAACTCCATACAAACTTGCTTGCTGTTTACTATAACAAAAAAGCTCACTGAGTGATGAGTGTTGTTAACAAAAATTTAGTGCATACCACAACAAACTAATTTGCTTTTACTCACACCAACCAGGATAACCCATAAACTAACATATTTAAACTTCATGATAGTAAACTCAACATCTTTTTAGTCCTGTCAAAAAAAAAAAGTTAAAATATTTAATTTTTGCAAAGGAGATACATTACCTTTAAATTAAAATTTTAATTTTTGTGTGTGTTTCTTTAAAACTAACTTTAAAGGAAAAGTGTGAAAGAGAAAAAATTTCAAATTTTTAATTTTCTTTAATGTAATAAAGAAAAATGTCTTAATTTTGTTTGCTGCTTGACTGTCTTGTTCTGTGGATGACATGTTCAGTGTTACGGAATGACTAAATATACTGGGTGAAATAATTTCTTAGATGTGTGCATTAAAAATAATAATGACCTTACTAAGATTTGTGACATTATTCTAGAAAAAATTTGTAGTAATACTAATAACATAACCTCAGAAATGATGTGTAGTTCAAATGTTTTTCTTTTTTTTTTTTACTGCATGGCTAATATTTTTTCATTTGTAAAACATGCAGAGTTAATTACAAATCAGATAGTATTTTTAAATCAGCAGTAACTGCAATTTAAATCTCAGTTTAAAAAAAAATTACATGTGTAATTGTGTGTTTGTTACAAATCCCATTGGATTATCTTAGCAGTAAAGAACAAAAGATAACTCTACTAATTATGAATTTAATATAAAATTGAAAATCATGTTATTCATAGTTTGAATTTAAAAAAAACAGCTTGGATATTGTTGAAAATTTGTTCTGGGTAAAAAAATTAATTATTAAAAAGATCATTGGATAAGTGGAAAGTATGTGTTTGAGTAGGTCTATCATCACATCTTCTCCTTGTGACCCTGATTAATTTCTACTGTATTCAGTGTTAGGTGCAATTCCAACTTCAGAAGCAGTGATTGACAAACTTCTCAAGGCCTTTAATTTTACTTGCTTGTGGTATGATTTCTTCCTGTTGGAAACTCTATATTGCCTGGAACTAATCTTGTCAGATGTTTGATGAAGCTAAAATATAAAACTAATGTTCTGCTGCTCTTTGTAAAATACAAGTAATATACAGTTTGTAAATAAACATGTGCCCAGTGGCATGGAAGCATGGCGCTTAGTTGAGTAAGCATGTTGTATAATTTCCCCTGCTCATGTCACGTTTCAATACCCGGAAGTAGTATTAAAAAAGAGCAACAATTAACTGTTTGACATGGTTACTGTGCTGATTAACTAAAAATACTAAAACAAACTCAAACATGAGCAAAACAGCATGTTTATATAAAATAAACACAAAACATTTTTCTCTTCCATTCTAAACTTTTTTCCTGTTTCAGAGAATACAATTACATTTACATTTATACATATTTTCTACATCATTGGAATTATAATTGTTATACAATCACAGACTTAAATAATATTTCTAGTTTTTTGTTTTTGTTTATAAAAAAGACTTCAATAACATTTTGACTCACCTGACGACATTCCTTTTTTTCATTATTAAATCTGACTGTAATTGATGATCATGTTTTAATGTTTCATTGCACGTTTAATGCATGCTCCTTGTTTTCCTTATGCATGCAGGGATTCGGTTTCGTAACTTTCGCAAATAGCGGTGATGCCGACAGAGCACGTGAGAAATTGAACGGCACTGTGGTTGAGGGACGAAAGATTGAGGTGCCTGCATGTTACTTTACATTTTTGTGCTAGCACAACTGAAATCAATGCTAAGTATATTATCAATGTGTTGCAGTATGGAGAAATGCCTGTTATATTTCTTTTTTTCCCCCTTCATAGAATCACCTCATATTTTTGTCATTGATGGCTACGTAAATGTTGTATCAAATGATAAAAATATCACATAGAATCCCCCTTTTTTGTTTTGTGTAAAAGTGTTAATGTCTTGTTATTACTGTATCTACACAGTAAATTTTCTGTCCAAAATTTTTTTTATCATGCACAAATTGCGAATCTTGTTAAAGCCATAATTTCACCAATTTTTTTCCCCATCAAATGTATCCCACTGTATCCAGGGAGAGGAACATTGTGGCACTTAAGGCCAACTTAAGAAGGCCAAGTATGTTTTGTTGTGCATTTTTATATGTGCAATGCTCCCAAAAGTCCCGCTACTCTGATTGCACGCAATGGCAATATTATCAAAGTTTCTTCTTCATTTGTAGATCTTTGTGCATTATCCTTTTTGTGTATATGGCATTTCTTTATGCTGAACAATTGGTTTTTTAAAAAATTATTACTGCCAGTTTCTACTAAATTTTAAGCAAGTATTTTTTTTCACGTCCTTTAAAAAGAAATTAACCAAAGCATTAATCACATATTAACTGCTGCAGAAAGGTTCCATTTTAGTTCTTTTAATATTCACTAGTGAAGTAATATGGGAACCTGGAGACAGCTGATAAAAAAGGGTATGTTTTTTAAACAAATTTATGAGTTATTGAACAAAGTATATGTACCTTTTTGATTGAAGTTAAAAGCCAAGATTAGATGGATGAAAATAGCAATGACTATTGAAATTAGGGACAAGAAAGCAGTTGTCAGTTAGAAAAAAAAAATTTAGATGAGACATTTTTTCAAGTTAGACCTTAAATGGCTCAATATACTTGACATTAACTTCTCATTAAATAGTACATTTTTATTTAATTTTAAAGTTAGGTTTACATTTTCGAAAAAATAGATTACTTATTATGCAATTTAGTCTTAAAATGTTAACACGTCAATTGAGCTTTTTTATGATGACATAAAAAACTATTTTGAATAATTTTTTTCCTCAAAGTTTTTAATAGTTCATGTATTCAAAATAATTTGGATTTACTTTGGAATCTAAAAGGGGCGTGGTGGTCTAAGTAGTAACGCGCTGGACTAACGAGCCGCTGCAAGAACTCGTGTCACGAGTTCGAGCCCTGGTACTGGCAAGGCCCCTGGGGCATTGTGCTAACCACACAATCCCCTGCTCGTTAGTGGTCAATGAAACTTGTGAACGCTACTTCACTTGCCCCCATAGACCTTCATGGTCTGTAAGGGATCAATTTTTTTTTTTGGAATGTAAAAATTTATTTTTAAAAATTCAATCTTCCTTTGTTGTCATAAAAAAACTATAATTGACCATGATTAAATAATTAGTTTTTAAATTTTATAAATAATTTTGGCGTTACAAATCATACCCGGTGGGACCCAATTAGAAATCCAAATTAGGAACTTGAATATGTGCTTTAGAAAAGAAGCTTTAAGCTGATCATTTTATTATAATTATTTTAATTTCTACTTTATGCAAACAAAAATTGTTTTGGGGACAAGGGGATTGGTTATTATGGAAGTTTTAATTTCCACATAATAAATTTTGGGTCCCTCCTGCTATGGTTGTAACCAGAACTGCATTTTGTTTGGCATTTGATTTTGACCCAAACCATGATTCTGTGCTAGGTTAACAATGCAACTGCACGGGTCATGACCAAAAAGGTGCCCGCCCCCACACTATCTACCGGTAAGATATCAAACACTTTCCATGTTAGGTGACCACTGGTCTGCATTTTTTCCACTACTATCTCTATTCTTACTTTTCATCATATTCTTTATGCCAATGCAAGTATGAAATTTTGTACTAACTATAAGAAATAATAATGGATTCATCATTAAATTAAAATTCAGTCATAAACATGCGAATTTTGTTCGATAAAAATAAAAACTGCTGTGAATGCTGCAGTTATGGTCGATAAGCTTGCATTTGGCATAAATTAAACATTTAATATCTATAAGCTTGTTTACTTTTGAGTTTATTTCAAACAGTTTAAATCAGTTTTGTTCCATTCACACTTTCATTTTATTTCATTTTTTAAATTTTTGGGTAAAAAGTGATTGGGGGGGATCGTGGGGGTTAGACTTGGTTTCTGTCATTTGGAGAGCTTTTGTAAATGAGGTCATGTCTTCAAGTTATTGAAGCACCATTTCGAGCATGATTAAATTTTCCCTCACAAACTTTAAATATTTTCCTCAGTGTGAAGAATGATAGATAAATATTTATACTTAAAATTTTCCATCAGTTATTCTTTTCTTTTTTATATATATCTTACTATAAGTACTTCTTTGCATACATTTTTTATTATTTTTTGCATTTTGGTTATGGTAATTTTGCTAGCCTGGCATATTGTTTATATTCTCTCTTCTAAGAGATTATGAAACAAGAGAGAAATAATTAATCCAATAGAAAGCATTTTTTAAAATTCAATTTTCAAAAAAGCAGAGCATGTTTCTCTTATTTTTCTTGTCAAAATCATTTTGAATGAAAAACTTACAACTAGGAATTGTTTGAAATATTTTGTTATAATCATGTAAAAGCTTTGCTTACATATAAATGTTTTCCCCTTTATGAGAAATTATGTCCTGCATAATGATATTTGCATTGGAAATTCTGGACTAGCCACTGGGCTAATTTGTGAATAATAATTTTGTGGAAGATTGCTCTTTGTTGGTGAAATAACAAGAGGGTCTTATGTTCTAGATGGAATGAGAGAGAGGAACATAGTTCATGCCTGAGCATTCGAATGCAAAACTGACCTCCACCTCAGCGCTTCTCTTCCAACACTTTGCAGTAACAGTCAATACTGCAGCATATTTTAAATTTTTTTTTCATTTCTAAATTTTTAAAGAATTTCAAAATAATAAAAAGGGGATTGTCAGTTAAGAAGACAAAAGAATTTAATAGACAACCTCTAAAAAGTGTTTTTAAAATCATTTGTTTACCATTATGTTGTTTTAATAGGCTGAACTAATGTTCAGGCAACTAAGACTTTTCATATTCTTTACAAGTTTAATGCATAATTTTTCTGTGAAATGGTAATTTCTCATCATCACAACTGTCACAATTAGAATGTTATTGTTAATAATATGGACTGTTAAAATATAATCTTGTCTCTTTCATAGACATTTCAGTTTTGAAAAGTTAACTTTTTGTACCATTCTATACATTGATTAATAATTTTTGTTTTGAAAATGCTAATTTAGGTCACAAAAATGGCGGTTGAGAAGCGCTGTTCTTTTTTTTTTTTTTTCCTTCTGTGGGTAGAAAGAATAATTGAATGATCAGTGATCACAATAGACATAATATGTGGATTTAGTTTTCAAATTCATGCCCACCAAAAATTCATATTTTAATTCCATACCTCACTTAAATCCTAAAACATTACAATCTGTTTTCATTTTTATTTTGTCATTGTGCCTTTTATCAAAAAATTAATAAGAACATTTGCATGCAAATTTACTAGGTTCTCCCTTGCTTTTAGATTCCGTCACTGCAGCGGCACTGAGAGGAGTTGCTCTAACACGAGGCAGGGCTGCAGCCGCTGTAGCAGCAAGGAGTCTGGGTGGGGTATACACAGCAGCTGCTGCAGCTGCAGGCCTACGCCACCCAACACCTATAGCTGCTCCAGCTACTGCTATTCCATATGCTACGTAAGTTAAATAGATGCTATGGATTCATTGTTTCCATAATTATTTTCTCTAAATTAAGTGAATGTTAACAAGGCGGGTATTATTGAATAATGAGAAATTTGTGTAAAACATAGTAAGCAATATACTATTGCCTTAAGCAGTGTTTGCCAAACCTTTTAGTTTGGAAGATCAATTGACAAGTTCATACCAAGTGCTAGTGGCTGATTGATTACATATTGTGTTTTATTTTACCATATGTTGTTATGTTTTGTAGAAAGTGAGGCTTTTGAATAAGTGAATGTGCTTCCCATTGAACACCATTTGGGGAATACTGCCCTTCAAAAATCATTCTCCTGAATAAAAGGGACCCTTTTTGAGCTGGGGATCAAAATCAATTGAAAGTCATTAAAAAAATGCTAGAAAAATCTGAAGTTTTGGAGCTTGTTATTCTACTCGTTTTTCAATTTGTAGACTTAAAAAGGGCATAATATACTAATGTCTCAATCTATTTCATAGTGTTTATCAAGATCCTTTTGTGGCATATGATGCTTCTGGTCGAGGATATCAGGTAGGATATTTTGTGGACAGTGGACTTATGATCTCACTTTAGTTAGTTTTATTGTACCACTGACACAACTTTATTCATTTATCATTTTTATCAAGCTCATGATTATTAGTCTTAAAAAAAAAATTAATCCAAGTGATCTACTTAGATATTGCCTCTAAAGAATGGAGTAGAGTATATATATAGAAAAGCTTATTTATACAGTTAAAACATTTATTAAACTCATTTTAATTACTCACAACTTCCCCATATAACCAGCTTTGCGAGAGTAGGTATTCAGAAAAAAACTCGTTGAAGAAAAATTTAGTATAAAACATTGCTAAGGTAACTATTAAAATTGAATATTTTTCCTCTAATTGCCAGATTTAAATTTTAAAAAAGCATTGCAATTTCAGGCCAGTAAATTGATGGGGTCATTATTATACAGTGAACAGTAGTCTGGCTAGAGTCAGTACTGCCCACTGAGGGCTGAAAAAAATTCAGTTGTTTAAAAAATGGCACCACTTCAATATTTCCTCCTGTGGAGACCATCTCCCAAAGACCTTCTTCTTATGCCATGTTGTTGCTTATCCCTATTCAGTTGATACTCCTGAAATTCTGAGATGGTATCTTTAAACTATAATTGTTTAGTATGAAACAAAAGATACTTTAAAGACAATGAAATCTTCCAAAAGGCACCCACCCATTCAGGAATGTAGTTTTACCTCTTGCTTTTTTGGGGCTTAAGATAAGTTTTGATACTTTATTCAGACACTCGTCTAGGGGAAAAATTGTTATAAAAAGTAAAGCAGGGAGGCCAATAACTTTAAACAATAGAATTATCTCAAAGTTCAATTGCTTACATAGGTGGCTTACAGTCATTTCAATTGTATGAAATGATTATAGAGAATTTTTTTCTCCTTTTTTTAAGCTTGTTACTAGTCAGCCATATGCAGCTGCTGCAGGTGCCTACCCAGCTGGGGCAGCTCGTTATGCTTTCCCAGCTGCTGCTGTAGCAACACCAGTTACATACACTACTGCTGCAGGGTTTGTCATTTTTCTAATATTTTAAAACAAAGAGCTCAAAAATGTATTTAGAGGTTATACAAGCTTTTGATCCAGTTAAAAGTAAAGATCCCCCCCCCCCACACCTCTTATTAAAATAAAATCTTATAATGTGACAATTAAGTTTAAGTTAAATTGATGCTGTCTGACTTAATTCATTTTGAGCAGTAATATGTGCTGTATATTTCAGCTATGGCAGGGAATTTGCTGCTGAACCATATATAGGACACAGTATTGGGCCTGTTGCTGGTTATGGAGTATGTTATTCATTTTTAAAATAAAAATCTATTTGCTTTGATGTTACATTTTCTCACAAGAAATTTATTAAAAAATGCTTTTTTCAATAGTTATAGATAACTCTTTGGAATAGTTTCTATTTATCTAACTAGCCAAATATAGATTAAGGTTTAAATAACATTTTAGTTACAATCCATTATTTTCTGTGAGCTTACTAATTTTAATATTTTCAAAATTTATTTTTAATCTCTAGGCAACAGTCTATCGAGGAGGTTATCAGAGGTTTGCACCGTACTAGCATTACACATTTTATTTCACTGATTACTGTTGAAAACAAGCATTATAAATAAGGAGTGAATTTTAATGAGAAGGACTTGAAGTAGCATCTGTTTTACCTCTCCATGGCAGGGCAGGAGCACACTTCCAAACTGAAAGACTATTACCAGGATTCAACTAGCTCTGCTTGCATGACTGAAACAGGACTTCCATTTTTTTAAAATGAAAATTGTTTAAACATTTTTTAAAAAATACCTTATAATAATAATAATAATAAAATTTTCATTTAAAATTCTTTGGGAAAGCAGCTTTTAGTGTAAATTTAACATTTATTGCCATCTGCTATCCTTAACTTCACATTCAGTTTTTATACTATTTTATTTCTTCATAAGTAAGCATATGATTTCTTGAAGAACATTTGTTACTAATTTCTTGTTTTATTTTTTTTTAAATGCCAACTCCTGCCACCTTATTATTCCTCCCCCGCTCTCAACAGGGAGGAGATTTAGCTTTGAATCAGTGCTGGTTACTCTTTTTGGTGAATGATTTAAAAGTCATCTCAAAATCGTACTTGGTTTGCAGAATAATTTTTAATTAAATATTTTTTAATTATGTGTGACTGAAACATTCAATATTTACAATATCAGCCTGCAGATGCACCAAGTTATTCGTTAATTTGAAAACGTTAATTTATTTAAAAAAGGATTTTCTAGTCAATAGAAAAATAAACATAGTAATTTACTTTTGGAAGAGCAAAAGATATTTCTTTGACAGCTTAGCCTGAAATGTGATTGTAATGTACGATTTTGAGGTGATCTTATATGCTTTTTGGAAACGTCTTGGTTAACAGCTCTGTTTAAATTTAAACAAGAAAATTATATTATTCTTGTGATTATTATTTATAAAAATAATCTGGCAGAGATGAATAGTTTACATTTTTTTCTTCTTATTATTATTAGTTATTTTAATTTATCCTTTTTTTGTTGTTGGAGTGTAAGAATCTGTTTACAAATACTCAAAATATAAGCTTTATTTGGAACAAATTATCTAGTCAATTTGTCTTTGTAATCTTTATATAATTATGTTACTGATATGTTACCTCCTTCAATCTATATATCATATAAGTTGAAAAAACATGTTAGTCATAGAATTTTGTGTGTGCTTTTCTTGAGGTCTGGATGTTGGATGTCAGAGAAGAATTTGATGCTACATATCAGTGGCTGATGATTTTGTTTTGCATTCTTTTAAATGCATACATAACTATCCTTTGTGTTGTAACAGAGGAGATTACAGCTGAAATCTTTACAGCAACTGAAAAATAACAACAGTCATGGTTAACTTTCTTTTTTAAGGTCAACCTTAGGTCCAAGAGGTGATAACCAAAGGATATTTTCATGCTATTTACATTTAATATCTGTAAAACCCAATGTGAAATAACAGAGCTTTAAAACATTATATAAAGATTTTCTTCATTTCAGTGGTGCAAACCAATCCCTGAATTCTTTTACCTCCTCCTCTTGAACAAGTGCTAGGCAGTCTTGCAAAGTGTGGAGGTGGACAATGAAAGCAAATTTTGTGGAGACAATTTGTTATTTTATTTTAAAAGTCACTGATGGGTATATCAACAAACGTGAGACCAAAACATTTTCAAAGGCCAGAATCAAAATATCATGAGCAGTTTTCTCAACAAAATTTCCTCCAAATTTGCACTTCAACTTTTTTGGCTGTGCCAATTTTGATAAATTCATTCTATTTTATTTAAAACTCACAAGAAAACTTTCATTCCATTGCATACAACATTTGTTACTAAATTGAAAGCTTGAATTATTTGGGTTCTTTGAATATGGCTTCCAATACAAAGGGTTTTCTTTTTAAAACATACAAAAAATGTAGAGCTAGTAAAATGGAAGCGTTTCTATTGATGTGTGTACTTTGTTCTGGCCATGTTGACTGAACTGCTTAGTTGATTTGTTGAATCCCAACACTCAAGCATCCAGTTCTTCCTAGAAATAATGAATCATTGGAACTCTGTATAAAATATGCCAATAAAAGTATTCTGTTCATTTGTATATAGGCACATCTTTTTATAAATGACATGTATTTACCAAAGTTTCTGGAATGACATCTATATTATATATACTTCCTTGCTTTTTATTTCCAAGTTTTGTCATTTGTTATTGTCAAGGATTCACAGTAACAACTGCTTTTTCATGAGTTTCTCAGGAGAGGCTCATGTAGAAAACTTACAATTTTTGAATGGAGTTTATGGAAAGTTTGCTTGCTTTGGACAGAGATGAGCTTTAAGAACTGATTTTTTAATGACTGGTCCAGTTCTTTGTTCCTTGTTACTCTGTAAAATTTATTTTATTGTTTTTGTCATTATAAGTACACTGTAAAGTGATCTGATGTAAAGAATAAGTTTAATTATTTTCAGTCGAAGATAAAAGAAGGCTATATTTATAAAAGTCATATTGTTAATAACACTAGTTTCACAATTATATATTTTTTGTTATATCTTATAAAGTTGATATCAGAATATTTAATTATGCACAGTTCCATGTCTAAAAAATTTGATTAATTTTTAAAAATAGTTTAATTAATAAAGTAGAATGCTCTCCTTGATACCATTAAAAGCTATGAATGGAACAGACACATTTATTCTTTTTGGTTTCATGCCATCTAGATTTTAAGTTTAAAAAATAAATTTTGATTCATTTATCTACAAATTCATAGAAAAGCTGCTCTGAGCTTGCCAAAAATAGTCTTGCCTCATTTTATTTATATTGAAGTGCTGCCCTTCATTTCTGTCTTAGCCTTTCACAAATGTCTCACATGGATTTTTTTAGTGCACATACCTTTGTCAGTGATTATTCTTCACACTTTTCACTCCAAGTGAAAATCATTTTTGTTTGTTGCTGATTGTAAATATGAAAAGGTTATTGTCAATCTTTAAAAAATCTTTTGTTAAGATGGCTGTTGATAAGAATATATATCTAGATGTTTTAGTGACATGTACATGGTCGATTTTATTGTTGTATTGTCATGAAATTGTTTACTCACTATTGTTTGCCAGAAGGGGAAAAAATAATCAAAATATATAAGGAGCCAGGAGCCCTTTCTTTCTTCATTACATCATATGTGTTTTAGTTCAGCTTGCTATATAGGAATTTCATAGGTGCAATTAGTATGTAAGAAATTTACACAGAGTCAAAATTGCAACCACTAATCCTACATTTAATTCAATTTTTAAAAAAGCACAAATTTTCAATTCATTTTTTTTTAAATGATACTTTTTTTTAAAAGTCAATTTGTGACTCACAACTTCATTGAAAAAAAATCAAACCTTAATGGAACACCTAGCAAATGAAACCAACAATTTGACATTGAAATGCCTATGGGATTTGATGATGAAATTAGTTGGAAAGTACCAGAAAACATATTGCTCTTAACAATAATATAAAGATCTTTTTGACGTTAAAGTTAAAATGTTATTTTATTTTTAAAACTTAAAAAAAAAAAGAAACAATGATATGCCACTGATACATTAAAGTAACTTGCTTCCAATTAGAATGTGTAGTGAAATTTTCTTGATGGTGCTAACAATTAATTTTAGTTTGCATTATGAGATGTCTGACTTTAGTTTCAAGTCAAACTGAAGAGCTTAAAAAAATGAGATCACTACCTTTGTGTATGATCAATGTATTAGTCTATCTGATCTAGTCTGTAACTGTAATTAAGGCAAAATCCAACACCAGTCCACAATATACCTCATATTTTTTTGTGTCTTTCTTCTTCTTTTGAAATATCAGTTGATTGAAAATTGATTCAAAGATTTGGAGATTTTTTAGTGGTTATATAATTCATTAGCAATGATAGGATTTTACCAATATATTATAAATGAATATCCAGGAATCCCATAAGTATACATTTCGAGATTATAATTTTAAAGGTTAAGTTTGAAATAAAAAAAGATTCATATGCACTAACATTATAAAAATCTTTGGGTAACCATTACAAATGTATTATATTGTGATATAGGTAAGCTAATGTATGGTCTAAGTACCAAAGAATGTTTTGTTTGTATTTACAACATATTTTTTTGAGACTTATGTCATCTCATACATTTATATTTTTCCTCAAACATTGCTCAGTGTAATGAGCATTTTATTTTTAAAAGTATGTTTTATAAAATGAAATACAAGTACCATTTATTTTAAAATTTGGACCAATTACAAGAAACAATTGGCATTTAAATATCTTTTAGAGAAATATTTGTACAACTCTCTGTCATTATGACCTTTTAAGCAAGTTAGTTGACATTTAAAAATTTAAGCAACATTTTTTTGTCAGGACTCAAATATTATGAATCATTTTATGAAAAATCATGAAAAGTTTTGTCAATGTAAATATTTTACAATGACATTTGACTTTTTTCATCAATTCCATCTTAGGGCTGTATTTTAACTGTATTCTTTGCAACATCAGCATTGTACTTGTTCTATTGTTGTATTGCAATGATTTTTAAAAAATTGGTCAGTTAAAATAATTCACTGTATTGTACAATTTTCATTCTTCATTGCTTAATAACAGCTGAATTTATTAAATTAAAAAAAAAAAACGAAAAAAAATTCTTTTAAAATTTCTTCCTCAACTGATTTTTTTTCTTCCGATAATTTCTTACTAACGAGGTTTTTATTTCAAAATTTGCAAGTCTTTTGGGGAAGTATGCATTTATTTAGTATTTCATGTTAAATTTTTCACTGCATCTCTTAAAAGGAAGAAATCTAAATATATGGTATATAAATACTCAAATAGCTTAAATTTATTTTAAAAAACATTTTTATTACAAAACACATATTTTTGCTTTCATTATCTTAAAAACCTCTGAAGTCTAAGTAATTATGAGAGAAAAAAAAAATTGTACATCAGTATTTACTAAGTTATTATTCAAACTTGTCCATAATTTTAATTTTTTTTTCTTCACAGTAATAGTCATTCTGGAAGTGTTTAAAATGTGAATTTATTCTTTGTATGTCAAAAACTACTTTAAAAAAAAACCAAACAAAAATCAAATGATTGTCTTCCATGCTATTTTTGTTAAAGTTGCCACAACTGACTATTTAATTACATTATAAAAATACAAATCCAACATGAAAGAATGCGTTATTTCTTATTTTTACAATTCTTCTATTAACCAGCGTGTCACTATACAATCTAAACCTACCCAAGAGGTATGTTCATCTCCTCTCAGTATAGTTTTAGAAGGATTTTCATTGGATACAGCATGTTTGTATTAACCATTAAGATGGTGTGTTTTTTTTTTTAGCAACACATTTGGCGGGGTGACACATTAAACCTTTATTGTGCTTTTTTTGTTTCTCTTTCTGCATGAATTTTCAAAAGCTTCTTCAGGATTGCTGGTAGTGTTTGAATTTTGAAATTTTGAAACCTGTTTGCATTAGTCAAGACACACTTTTTAAAATCAATTTTTAGGGTAGTAGGTTTTTGGATTTTTTTTAAAAACTGTACAAAGATATATGCTTTGAATATGTATGTTTATGCCACTTGTGAATTTTTTCAAAGTCAAAAATTGTAATTTCTAGAACTAGAAAGAAGCCATGACAAGTTTAACATAGTAAATCTACTCTTTCTAAAAGAAAGCTCCAGCCCTTTGGTTTTATTGAGGACTTGTTGGTAATAACATTGATTTTGTATAACATTGATGTGTGTCTTGGAAGCTAACATTAGATCTGCTTTAGCCCTGGTCATCTAACTTTGAATGTCTTTGGTCATCTAATCTAACTTGGAGTGTCCAAGGTCATGTAATCATTCACCTTATTATTTTGTGTGTTCTGAATGCATTGCACAATACAAGCATGTCAATAAAAAGACACCTCCCTGACCTGACTTGAATCTTACCCTAATTGTTATTGTACAACATAGTTAGAAATTCTAGTGTATTGACTCCTTAGATGAATTCTTTTGTAACATGATAAAAAAATGTATGCCTTGTTTGTTTAAAGTTGAATGTCTTTTGCATTGTATAACGCTTTATTATTATTATTATTTGACCATTGACCATTTGATTGAATGTCTGGCATGTTGTTATGGCATCGTTCCTATAACAAACTTTTGGTATTTAACACTTCCAATCTTCTTACACAGTTTACACAGTCAAAATTGTTGTCATTTTATTCATGTTGTTGTTTGACTATTTCAGTTATGATTAAGACTTTTGACTCAGCACAGACAGTGACGGGACACTGCCACTGTAGAAATGACTTGTGCATGTTTATGGCACAGTCTTAGCCACAGATATTAACAGAAAGACAGAAATTCAACCTGATATTATTGAAGTCTTAACACAGTTTTGGTGATTAAGAGACAAGATGACTGCCTGGGACATGAACCTATATTATATGTGAAGGCATGTTAAAAACGTTTCATTGCAGGTAGTGGTTTGTGTAGTTATATTTAATTCAAAGTATTTTCTTATTATCACCATTATAACTGTTATCCAAGTAATATTGCTTGCTACTCAAAACCCATTTTATAATCATATTGTCAAAGCCCTTTTCTTTGCTTTTTTTCTTTTACTTTTTAGACCCTATAAAAATATATACAATTTTTATTCATAAACTTCCCAGTCTTTTCTTTAAAAAAAATATGCCTCCCAGTTTTGATTTGGCATTTGTCAAGACAAAATAAATCAATAAAAATGACATCTTCTTTTCGATGTGTACTTTGTTACTATCTGTGGGTATAGTGGAGAAGTTAAACAATCTTGATGGATTCTTAAATGAACCTAATACTTATACTCACCGTCATTTTCAAAGTTTAGCATTTGTGTATTTGTTACTTTACTACATTGAGTTGACGAAGTAGGTGATGCCAGGTTTGAACAATTTAGACCATAGACCTATGCCTTTTATCAGGAACTAGACCATAGACTTATGCCTTTTATCTGAAACTAGACCATAGACCTATGCCTTTTATCAGGAACTAGACCATAGACTTATGCCTTTTATCTGAAACTAGACCATAGAGCTATGGCTTTCATCAGGAACTAGACCATAGACTTATGCCTTTAATCTGAAACTAGACCATAGGCCTATGCCATTTATCTGAAACTAGACCATAGACTTATTCCTTTTATCAGGAACTAGACCATAGACCTA
>MUZC01001016.1:328886-341407 GCA_002072015.1 Radix auricularia
TGGCGTAGTTGTGTGGCTAGTGATGGGGACTGGTGTAGTTGTGTGGCTAGTGATGGGGACTGGGGTAGTTGTGTGGCTAGTGATGGGGACTGGAGTAGTTGTGTGGCCAGTGATGGGGACTGGAGTAGTTGTGTGGCTAGTGATGGGGACTGGAGTAGTTGTGTGGCCAGTGATGGGGACTGGAGTAGTTGTGTGGCTACGGATTTTATTTATTATTCATTTCTTTAATTCAGATGTTCACCTTTTTCAACCGTTTTTGTCTTTATTTACACACGTGTCACGTGACTCAAAGATCTTGTAATGTTCCTAGTATGTCTTGTGGTCACTTGAAAAGTCGCATCGAGTCAACATGTCGTCGGAATCGATGTTTTGGAGAAAAGACAGGATAACTGGTAACTGTCTTATAAGACAGGATTAAATGGTAACTGCCTTATAAGACAGGAGGAAACGGTAATTGTCTTATAAGACAGGAGGAAATGGTAATTGTCTTATATGACAGGAGGAAATGGTAACTGTCTTATAAGACAGGAGGAAATGGTATTTGTACATCCCGAATGAGAGCTGAATATAGAATGTAAATCGCTAGAGAAGTAAAAGATTTTTTGTGTCGATAAATTGAAATGTTAACACTAAAAAAACAAGAACAAATTTTTATAACCTTTGTAAAACTATTTTAAAGCTTTAAATTAAAAAAAAGGAAATATATTAGAACTATGTTGTTCAGAGGCGTCACTAGGGTTGGTGTCACCCGGGGCGGCCCACCCCCCACCGCACCCCCTAGCGACGCCACTGATGTTGTTTCTATTTCTACTGGTAATTTATTCTTGTCAGACCAGCGAAATTATTTCGTTTGTACACGTGACACTATCGCTTAGTTCATCGTGTTGGCAGTGAAAGGCGCGGTCTGTAGATTATTTGGGAGGAGTGATGAATCTGTACGTTCATGACAATTGATATATTACTTGTGTGTGTGTGTGTGTGTGTGTGTGTGCGCGCGTGTGTGTGTGTGTGTGTTTGTGTGTGTGTGTGAGTGCGTGTGTGTGTGTTTGTGTGTACGTGTGTGTGTGTGTGCGCGCGCGTGTGTGAGGATGTTAAGTTACAAATAAGAGGTTTTTAAAAACAAAAAATGGAGTTAAATAAGGAGCTAAATGCCCTTTTCAATCCTTTATATTAACTCTTAACGTCTGCCAGTCGGAAAAAAACTTTGAATCGATTTGTATCCACTTTCCGGTATCCTATCAAGCTGAAAGTTTGCAGGGAGACTCGTGGTGACAATAAAAATAATCTTTAAAAAATGACATATCGATCGAATGTATTTTAGTTAAACTAATGAATTTTTAGATTACCTCTATTTAGCTCTATGTAGCATGTAAATGTTTATGCTTGTCTTTCGCGCGGTGCGTATTATATTAGTTCAATATAACTTAAAAATGTGTTCCTTCCAAAAAATGTGATATGTAAATCAAGTGAATGTGTGATACGATAATATAGTCAAGGAAACAAAAATTTAAATAAATCTCGATCGCGTCTCATTTATAAAGGATTTATAGTAAAAAAAAAACAACCTTGTTTTTTACGGGTTTTAAAAAATTTCTTTTCCCCTATTTTTTTCTGCTTTTATTAATTATTTGTGTTTTGTTTTATTTTAGCTCTCTCTCTCTCTCTCTTTTTTTTTTCTCTTTCTCTTAGGCTGATGTTATCGTTGCTCGGGGCTTATATCCGGCCATCGCTATAAAAGTCATTACCAGATGTTAAATACATGTACTGTCTGTTATTCTAACAATTTGTTCCATTCCACAAATTGGCGATAGATGAACAAGTAAAGTTAGCACAACTATCAAATGTTTATATATATAAAAATTGGACAGTAGACCAGAGATAAATAAGACATTAGTTAGAGATTGGTATAAAGCTTAATTTAAGATATAATATGACGTTAGAAAGCTGTGCTTGTATGTGTATTTGTATGGGTCGTTATCTAGGTCACTGAATTCAGCCAGACTGGCTGGTCAACCCGAGAAGTGACATGTTTGTGACCCATCTGACAGAGAATATCTGACCAGTTATCTATTTAATATTTTAATGACTTAAAAACTGAAAGAACTGAATCGATGCTGCTGGGGTATCGCCATTAAGTAATTATGTAAAAACAATGATATTTTTATATCATTTTCCTTATAAAAACTGCTTATTTTTAAGTTTACACTTTAAAATTCTTTTTTTTTAAATGGAGACGTTTGTACGTGAAAAAACAAACTATTATTAATTATTAATATTTAATTATTTGTTAATAAATCGAACAATTGTTTAAAATTTGTTCCTTAATTTTAATTGCCATTTTATCGATTAAAATAGGCTAATTTTAATCGATACAAAGTTTTACCAATTAATCGAGAAATTAATCGTTAATTTCCGCAGCCCTAATTATTATAATTTTTTAAAAAGGTTTTGGCAGGGATTCTCATAACGTTTGCAATCAGCGATTTTTATCGTCTGATTCAAGTACCGCATATACTCGAGTATACACAGTTATTTTTTTTTTTAATCGACAGTTTTAATGCATTTCTACACTATTTCATCCACTCGGTCCTTTATTTTTTCTAAATGGGCATAAACTTGGTAATTGAGAGACCCTGTGTGTTTATCTTTCATAACTCACACATTCTTTAAATAAAGGAGTTGTGTATGGCACTTTCAGTTCACGCTAATGTGATAAAAAGAAATACGTTTTCTTCATATTTTAAGGGACCCATGATTTATTTACGTTATCTGCTCACTTGTTGTGCATCTATCTAAAACAACCGCACCACTAGGAACAGGCTACTACTACCACTCACACCACTGCAGCCCCGTAGTGCTGAGCCTATGCTCTATCGACAAGCAGGCCTACCACTACCAACAGGGCAGGGCATGGTGTGGGGGCGACGTTCAAAGCTGGGAGTAGGAAACTGTTAAAGGCACGGAACGAAATTCCAATTACCACCAGCCTGTAGTATGAGCAACTCGCGCACACACACGGGCTCCTGCACTGTGCTCACCTACAAGGTGTCAGTCAGGACACTGAATGTTTTGTTGTTGGGGTGAGGAAGGCGTTCGGTGGAATACAAACGAAAACAATCATTAGTCGGTCGGTGTGTGTGTGTTTGGGATTGTGTGTGTGGGATCTAAAACTTGAAGATCAAAAATGCAGGATTGCAGGCCACTGGCAAGTGTGTAACGGAATGTGTAAACAGACGAGATGTGATTCAGACATGTGAAGGAAACACTCATGGAATAACTGTTTATAACAAATTCGTTTTTGTTTTCAACCCACTCTCGAGATTTCTAAAGTGGAATCGTACACAAACAAGGGCCAGGCGTGTGATGGTTTCTGGATATGTAAACATTTCATTTGGTTGATGTCACACAGGTAAATAGGGCATGTTGCCCTTAACATGTTTAGCTCTCCAGTAGATGTATGTACTTTAATGTCATCTCTTAGTAGCGGATGCCCTGATGTTTTCATGTTTTGATTTCGTTAGGGTACAGGAGAAGGGGGGGAGGGGTACATCAAAATCGAAGAGTCTGGTTCAGATAAACAAAAAGAAAACTGTGGTGTTACTTTGTGTGTAACTGAGTAACCGAGACAGTCAGTAACTTGTTGAGTAACCGAGGCAGTCAGTAACTTGTTGAGTAACCGAGGCAGTCAGTAACTTGTTGGGTAACCGAGACAGTCAGTAACTTGTTGAGTAACCGAGACAGTCAGTAACTTGTTGAGTAACCGAGGCAGTCAGTAACTTGTTGAGTAACTGAGGCAGTCAGTAACTTGTTGAGTAACTGAGGCAGTCAGTAACTTGTTGAGTAACCGAGGCAGTCAGTAACTTGTTGGGTAACCGAGGTAGTCAGTAACTTGTTGGGTAACCGAGGTAGTTAGTAACTTGTTGGGTAACCGAGGTAGTTAGTAACTTGTTGGGTAACCGAGGTAGTTAGTAACTTGTTGAGTAACTGAGGCAGTCAGTAACTTGTTGAGTAACCGAGGCAGTCGGTAACTTGTTGAGTAACTGAGGCAGTCAGTAACTTGTTGGGTAACTGAGGTAGTCAGTAACTTGTTGAGTAACTGAGGCAGTCAGTAACTTGTTGGGTAACCGAGGTAGTCAGTAACTTGTTGGGTAACTGAGGTAGTCAGTAACTTGTTGAGTAACCGAGGCAGTCAGTAACTTGTTGGGTAACCGAGGCAGTCAGTAACTTGTTGAGTTACCTACCCTCTTTCTGCTGTCTCTGCAATCTGAACTATTCTATTTCTTTAGTTACTGGGCTTATATCTACGATCTGTCAAACATCTTACCAATGATCAAAATAAATCGCAGCAATCGGTCTTGAGTCTTAGTTAGGCACTGAACAGGTCCATAACCTCTGAGGTAGGCAGTGAACAGGTCCATAACCTCTGAGCTAGGCAGTGAACAGGTCCATAACCTCTGAGTTAGGCAGTGAACAGGTCCATAACCTCTGAGCTAGGCAGTGAACAGGTCCATAACCTCTGAGGTAGGCAGTGAACAGGTCCATAACCTCTGAGTTAGGCAGTGAACAGGTCCATAACCTCTGAGCTAGGCAGTGAACAGGTCCATAACCTCTGAGCTAGGCAGTGAACAGGTCCATAACCTCTGAGCTAGGCAGTGAACACGTTCAGGTCCATAACCTCTTAGCAAGGCACTGAACAGGTCCATATCTTATCTTATATGTTACAGACGCTCCTTCTGTACAGAAGATTATTGTTTACAAATAAATTGCCTCGGAATTTGTTAAACATTCACGAAATCGAGTCATTATATTCAGCTATTGATACTGTTTAAACAGGGTGGGGTGAGGGAAATACGGTCGTGTGTGTGTGTGTGTGGGGGGGGGGGGGGGGGGGGGTGAGAGGACTTAATTTAAAACTCCACTTCCTCCTACCCCACCCGCCCCCAATTTCATGTGCCTCACGGGGTCAAAGGTTAAAGACGCAAGCATCATATTGTTATGAAGTATTTGTTTTTTTTTAAAATTCAAAACCTAAAATTATTAAACAAGTTAGAGCTTGGAAAAGATAATCTGTTGACGGCACTGACCAATCCAATAACAACATAATCTATTGAGAGGCACTGACCAATTCCATAGCAGCATAATCTATTGACGGCACTGACCAATTCAATAACAACATAATTTATTGAGAGGCACTGACCAATTCCATAGCAACATAATCTATTGACCGCACTGACCAATTCAATAACAACATAATCTATTGACGGCACTGACCAATTCAATAACAAATAATCAGGTCACACAACGGCCTCTTAGATTCAGAGATTACTGGCAGGGAAATAAATGATGTCAGACGAAATAAAGTTTGAAGTCCTACCTGATGACGTAAATCTACTCCACAGAACAGCCCAGGACTGGACTACTGACCATTGCCCTTTAGTTCGTTTGTTTGATTGGTGTTGTGATGGCGATGTAAAGTAACACCTGGGTTTAATTATTAATTTATAGTTGTTGGGGTTGGTATTACAACACAGGGATTAATTAAAGTACATTTACATTAAATTCAATAACATCATATAGTATATAAAGTGCTGTTAGTGCTGTTCAATGACATCCTATAGTAATTAAAGTTCTGTTCAATGACATCCTATAGTAATTAAAGTTTTGTTCAATGACATCCTATAGTAATTAAAGTTCTGTTCAATGACATCCTACAATAATACATGTACATTGGTGAATGTATGACCTACCTTTGTGACTGTATGACCTACATTTGTGACTGTATGACCTATATTGGTGACTGTATGACCTATATTTGTGACTGTATGACCTATATTGGTGACTGTATGACCTATATTTGTGACTGTATGACCTACATGAGTGACTGTATGACATATATTGGTGACTGTATGACGTACACTTGTGACTGTATGACCTACATGAGTGACTGTGTGACCTACATTGGTGACTGTATGACCTACATTGGTGACTGTATGACCTACATGAGTGACTGTATGACCTACATTGGTGACTGTATGACCTACATTGGTGACTGTATTACCTACATTGGTTACTGTATAACCTACATTGGTGACTGTATGACCTACATTTGTGACTGTCTGACCTACATTTGTGACTGTATGACCTATATTGGTGAATGTATGACCTACATTGGTGACTGTATGACCTACATTGGTGACTGTATGACCTACATTGGGGACTGTATAACCTACATTGGTGAATGTATGACCTACATTGTGACTGTATGACCTATATTGGTGACTGCATGACGTACATTTGTGACTGTATGACCTACATGAGTGACTGTATGACCTACATTGGTGACTGTATGACCTACATTGGTGACTGTATGACCTACATTGGTGACTGTATGACCTACATTGGTGACTGCATGACCTACATTGGTGACTGTATGACCTACATTGGTGACTGTGTGACCTATATTGGTGAAATCAAACCTAATAAAATAAAAAAAATTAAAAATTAACAAATCTCAATAACTTTTGCACCTTTGTATCAAAGGGGGGAGTTTTCTTAACCTTTTTTGCTATTTAACACATTGGCTTTATTTTCAAATTTATCCCTGTATTGCTAGGGTTGATGTATCACACATGGCATAACGTGTCAATAACCGATAAATCACACTTGGCATTAGATGTCAAAAAGTACCGTATCCATGTTTACAAGAAAGTAATAGTGAAATTCCCAATAGGCTGGTAACATGAGATCTGGGCACCAGAAAAACATTCTTGCCCATCTTCGTTTGTTGACATACGTGAGAGAATCTGACAGATTGATACATGTAATTAACAATGCAGTGCTCTACTTTTATTGGGCCATTTCAATAATTTTAAGCTTCAAATTTTATGTAAATCTAAACTCAGACATTAGACCCTGGACCACACAGCGGTCAGTGGATAAAACCCAAGTACACGAGCTTTACGTTAGTGGTCCTCAGAGTTGTAGTTATATAAAAATTATAATATGATATCTAAGGTCAGGCATACGGCACTTGCAACGAACCCTAAGACCGAACACTTGCAACGACCCCTAAGACCGAACACTTGCAATGACCCGTAAGACCGAAAACTTGCAACGACCCCTAAGACCGAACACTTGCAACGACCCCTAAGACCGAACACTTGCAATGACCCGTAAGACTTAACACTTGCAACGACCCCTAAGACCGAACACTTGCAACGACCCCTAAGACCGAAAACTTGCAACAACCCCTAAGACCGAACACTTGCAATGACCCGTAAGACTTAACACTTGCAACGACCCCTAAGACCGAACACTTGCAACTACCCCTAAGACCGAACACTTGCAATGACCCGTAAGACCGAACACTTGCAACGACCCCTAAGACCGAAAACTTGCAACAACCCCTAAGATCGAACACTTGCAACTACCCCTAAGACCGAACACTTGCAATGACCCCTAAAAACGAACATTAACAACGACCACTAAGACCGAAAACTTGCAACAACCCCTAACACCGGACCCTTGCAATTACCCCTAACACCGGACTCTTGCAATGACAGATAACACCGGACCCTTGCAATGACCCTATACACCGAGCCCTTGCAATGACAGATAACACCGGACTCTTGCAATGACCCCATACACCGAACCCTTGCAATGACAGATAACACTGGACCCTTGCAATGACCCCATACACCGAACCCTTGCAATGACAGATAACACCGGACCTTTGCAATGACCCCATACACCGAACCCTTGCAATGGCAGATAACACCGGACCCTTGCAATGACTCCCTAACACCGGACCCTTGCAATGACAGATAACACCGGACCCTTGCAATGACCCCATACACCGAACCCTTGCAATGACCCCTAACACCGGACCCTAGCAATGACCCCTAACAATGGACCCTTGCAATGACCCCTAACACCGTACCCTTGCAATGACCCCTAACACCGGACCCTTGCAATGACAGATAACACCGGACCCTTGCAATTACCCCCTAACACCGGACCCTTGCAATGACAGATAACACCGGACCCTTGCAATGACCCCATACACCGGACCCTTGCAATGATAGATAACACCGGACCCTTGCAATGACCCCATACATCGAACCCTTGCAATGACCCCTAACACCGTACCCTTGCAATGACCCCTAACACCGTACCCTTGCAATGACCCCTAACACCGTACCCTTTCGTTGTATCCCAACATTTTCTTCCGGTAAGCTAAAAATAACATTGTTTGTGATGTAAGATACTTCCAATGACAGGCACACATTATATGCATGGTGACAGACAAAAATTATATGCATGGTGACAGAATACACTTTTCTGCATAGGGACAGACATCATAGTCTTAATGAAAGACCAATGACAAACATACTTCAACTATCTGCTAAATATGGTATCAAAGAAACAATTGATAAACTGATAATTATGATAGACAAAATAACAGACCGTACATTCACAAGTCATTAACCTACAACAGACACATCGCCGCACAATGCAGTAACGGAAGCGTGTATTTATTCAAGCGTACATTGATCTATGAAGCTTTATTGACCAGTGTCCAGACAGATCGATGATGTCGTTTCTATTGATTTCCAGTGCCGTATGCTTTGAAGGACAAGTCCATTGTTTACAGTGCTCCAAGACTAGAAGACTTGACAGTTCCTTTACTTAGCAGGACTGTGTGTTTGAAAGTTCCTTTTACATTATAGCAGGACTGTGTTTGACAGTTCCTTTACATAGCAGAACTGTGTGTTTGACAGTTCCTTTACATAGCAGAACTGTGTGTTTGACAGTTCCTATACATAGCAGGACTGTGCTTGACAGGTCCTTTACATAGCAGAACTGTGTACTGTGTGTTTGACAGTTCCTATACATAGCAGGACTGTGCTTGACAGGTCCTTTACATAGCAGAACTGTGTGTTTGACAGTTCATATACATAGCAGGACTGTGCTTGACAGGTCCTTTACATAGCAGGACTGTGTGTTTGACAGTTCCTATACATAGCAGCAGGGGCGTCGCGTGGGTTGGTGTCACCCGGGGCGGTAGCTCATGGTGTCACCCCTTTTTGATTTAAAGGGGGACGTCCATAAATGACGTCACGTGATGTTACCAATTTTCGTCCCCCCCCTTTCACCCACGTCATACTTCGTCACAAAAACGTAAACCCCAACCCCTTGTTCCGCTATGACGTCACAAAGCTTAGACACCCCTCTCCAAAGCTATAATTTTCTCAATAAAAATTAGCATGTTGCAAATAAGTATTTTGTCATTTAAATATGTATTTAGTGTAAGTATGCACTCTAGTATCGTAACACGCGGGGAGCCATTGAAAATGTCATTAAATAAATTGTAAACAATCAAATATTTAAGGGGACTTTTATTTAAAATTTCGGGTTTTTTATGTGACGTCACATTTTAAACACACCCGCCCCTAGTCACACATCGTCACAGATGCATGACCCCGCCCCCTATGGTTGAATTAAAGGGAGGGGGCTGAGTGGGCTAAAGCCAGGGGCCCCCAATAATTTAAATGTTATCATAATGTATAATAAAGATGGGCAAATGTTTGTTTGAATCCCTGAAAATGCCTAGGACAGTCATAAGTCAATGCTTCAATTATAAGTAGGAAGTATAACAAAGTCTGGGCTAATATTTGTAAGAAGTGCAGTGCTGCTCATTATGTGCCGTGTACAGCTCATTCCCTTCACTTGGTTGGGAAACGTGAAACAGTTGTCTTCTGCAAAATCTTTATACCTGGCTTGTTGCATCTACTCATCGTCGACAGATACTTCCAAAACACATAAAAGTGATACATGTTATCAAAGCCTTGTTTGACACAAGATGGTCAGCCCGACATAATGCTGTGAGCAGGGCCGGCCTAAGGGAATTGTAGGCCCTAATCGAAGTGAATTTGGTGGCTTAAAATGTAACTGAAAATTATAAAATAAATATTGAAATATTTTTTGTGCGAGGCCCCCATTAATAATGAGACTAATCGGAGGCCATAGGTGGTTGCCATAGATGGTTGCCATAGGTGGTTGCCATAGGTGGTTGCCATAGGTGGTTGCCATAGATGGTTGCCATAGGTGGTTGCCATAGGTGGTTGCCATATGTGGTTGCCGGTTTGCTTATGCCTAACTCCGGCCCTGCTGTAAAGTGTGTTTATAACTCATACTATGAGAATGTTGTAAAAGAACTTGCAAGTCAAGAAACACGACTTCAACTCCTTGTGGTCTGAGTAACAAGTATATTTAAGGAATCTTATAATCAACCTCTGTTACATAGCGAACCTTACATTAATAGCCATCCATCCTCTCCCTTCACGACCACACACTATTTTCCGTTCACAGAACAAACCACATGTTTCATACTCAGTCAACTCGCACGTTCATACCATGTCAATACAACAACACAACACGTCTCTCACAAATATTGCAGCACTGAAAGAATTAGCAACGAAAATCAGCCCCTTGTCTGCTGACGTAAATAAGAAAGATTTCGGAAATAACTTGAACAACTTAAAATCGTTATGTTGAATTTGGGAAACAGTTTTATAGAGAATTCAGAAAACAAAATTATCCCTTCATGAGCCCAGAATATCTTTGATTTCAGCCAAGTATTAGAAGTTTCTTATTGAATTTGTTAAAAGGCAGCATTTTGAATTTGATTCATATGAAGACAAAGGAAAGGACAAGTCCGTGGGGAAAAAAATCGATAATACTATCAAAGAAGAGAAAGTTTCAGTTTGATATCACCATAATGGTATTATGGTAATCATTGACAAACTTTTTGAAGCCCCACAACATCGATTAAGCGAATATAAAGACATCCATTCTGAGCTCAGCAATGACGCCATTCAATGGGCAGCAGCCAAGGTAATGAAGAATATTAAAGTGATTTCGAAGACTGCTTACCTTCATAATTAGTCCAATTTTCAGAACTCTTTAAAAAAATTATTGTCCAGCCTCAGGCTAAGGGTAAGGAAAAGGAAGTAGCGCAATGCGAAACTCAAAACACTTGCACAGAGCTAAAAATAAATTTTGCTGCTTCTGAATGAGCTAAATTTCAGTTATTTACAAATTTAGCATCGCACTTCACGTCTATCTCTCAATAGTGACTTCAAACTGCAGCAGAGAGCGATCCTTTTCAAAGTTGAAATGAATACAAAAATGAGTTAAATTTTTATTGGACAACCAAGACTGAATATGCTCATTCTAATGACTATTGAAAAGTAACTTGTAAGCTTATTTAGCTTTACTGACTTGATTGAAAACTTCGCCATGAAAATAATCGCAAACTTAAGTTGTAGGTTGAAATAATAATAAATATTTTTATAACTTTTTTATTTCAAATAGAGAAAACAATTCGTTACCCCATGAAAAACAAACGTTGAAAAAAAAACATAAATAATATAATAGTCCAAGTCACTGGATCTGGAACGCTGAGGAGCGATGTACGACAGTCTACAGCAGTTAGTTTAGTTGAAAAATCGTGTGGTGATGAGCGCTGTAAAAATATTTAATATGATGACGTCATTGTTTGGTGTGCATCGGTGCGCAAAATACAACCCCTATTATTAAATACTTTGCGTACATTTCATAAAGTTTAATATTCGTATTTATCAAAAAATGACAAGTTAGTTTGGCTTTTGAAAAAGGTTGGCGCCGTAGGCGCCCTAAAAAAAGTGGGCGCCCCGGCACAATCTAGTTAAAAAATAAAGAATAACGCGTGATATTATTCTTTATGTTGGCTCGTTTGTAACCATGAAACATCGTATGTCAGGATGGGACCGTCGTAACTGGGGGACTATTTATATACAAACATGCATATCCATGCTTGCACGTCTTTAATAAATATAAAAAATATTGATTCAAAGACATTGAATTCAAAATTTCCTTCTTCAAAAACAACAAAGAAAACTTGAGAAAAATTGTACTCCCCCCACCCCTTTAATGTGGAGGATATAGTGAGGTGGGATTCATTCAGGCTGTTAGTGTGTTAAAGCCATTGCATAGCAGGACTGTGCTTGACAGTTCCTTTACATAGCAGGATTGCGTTTTTGACAGTTCCTTCAGATAGTAGTACTATGTGCTTGACAGTTCCTGCATTTCACGGGACTGTGGGATTGACAGTTCCTAAAGGTTGCAGAAATGTATGAATGACATTTTTTTCAGACAGTAAGACCATGTGTTTACACTTCTTTCACATAGTAGGACTGTGTGATTGTCAGTTCTTTCATATAGTAGGACTGTGTGATTGTCAGTTCTTTCATATAGTAGGACTGTGTGATTGTCAGTTCTTTTATATAGTAGGACTGTGTGATTGTCAGTTCTTTCACATAGTAGGACTGTGTGATTGCCAGTTCTTTCATATAGTAGGACTGTGTGATTGTCAGTCCTTTCATATAGTAGGACTGTGTGATTGTCAGTTCTTTCATATAGTAGGACTGTGTGATTGTCAGTTCTTTCATTTAGTAGGACTGTGTGATTGTCAGTTCTTT
>MUZC01001016.1:371319-388327 GCA_002072015.1 Radix auricularia
AGGAATGTTCTCTTTTCTTAGTAAAGTTGTTTTTTTTTTTACCTAATTCCTTAAAGAAGTAAAAAAAATCTTAAAGGTTATTTTAGTAGCATCAAACTGACTTTCAATTTCAATAATGGCTGAACTAAAGCTTTAGTTGTTGTTCCAGACTGATACTAAGCTTTATTTGTTAATGGAACAATACCAACATCTTAAAGATCCTCATCACTACAACGAAACCATTAAGGTTGGCCAAATTAGCTGTAGAACTTCTCAACATGAACATGAGATGACAGGAACTAAAACATGCCCACAAGGGACACTGGTCAGACAGGAACTAAAACATGCCCACAAGGGACACTGGTCAGACAGGAACTAAAACATGCCCACAAGGGACACTGGTAAGACAGGAACTAAAACAGTCCCACAAGGGTCACTGGTAACAAAACTTACTGCCACCATATACTAGGATGTCCAGGTCCCCTTGAATCTTTGTACAGCCAAACAGTTGCTCTGAGTCTTTGACTGTGTAAACTTTTGTCTTGTTACAAACTGTAAGAGAAAAAAAAAGCTATTTATTCCTTAACGCATATCACTTTAGGGCAACACAATGCGCCTGCTGGCAAAGAAAAGGAGAAATCCATGTGTTGAGTTCTAAAGATATATTGAAACCATCTCTGTTCTGGCTTTATTCTAAGCTTATTAGATTGAACCAACTGATAAAGAGAAGTAGACCCTGACATGAGATATGACTTTGTGACATTTTAATAAAACTTCTGTGTACATCTCTCTGTGTTAAAAAAATATTGCTCTGAAAGTAAGCAGAAATCTACACTACATAAGTTGTTGTTTTTTTGTGATTATAAATAACAGGCAACCAAAAGAAAATTGTAGACAATTAAAATAAAACAAGTGCTGAGCACTTTGGTATATGAGATAGGCTATAATTATAATTTAATTGGCAAAGCGTGGTAATGCATGCCTTGATAGAACTCTCTTTAGAAACAAAAAGGCAGAAAGTAAAAACTCTTCAGTGGGTGAAAGATGATGCATTTGACTTCAGTTAATGGTGCCGTTGCCCTCACTAGTGTTATCTATAGATTCGCGAAGTTTCTTTTGTAGATGTGATTTTGCTATACTTTATTATAAAAATAATAGTACTAATCTGCAAGTAAAAATAGAATTAAATGCAATACAGTCGTTAGGATACGTAAACTAACCATTCTTATCCTAAAAGATGAAGTCAGTATGACTATAATAATATAAATACATTTTACGTCATTTTTTAAAAATTTTATAACCAGTTGACCCCAAAATGTGAAATTCTTACGGGACTGAGGCGGAAGTTTTTCCTAAACCTTATGAGGCTTTAAATGTTAAGAGAAAGCATACGAAATGTAGATGAGATAGACTATAATTAAGAGACAGCACGTGTAGCTGCCACACAACACCTAATGCTCTAACCTTTAGGACAGAAGCTCCCGCATGGAATACACTCGCTGGCCTTCACACCAAAGCTTAAATCCTGAACCTTGTAATCTTTTGGACACTTGAAGACACACTCCTTTTTGTTGTCACGATCCAAAAGCTTGGGTCGGTTGTCATCCACTAGAGGCATAGATCGGGGTGTTTGGGGTGGCAGTGCTAGGCATTCTCTGTCGGTTAGACATCTGCGATTTGATAGCTGAGAAAATGAAACAACAAGGTTTCAGGTAGGTCTTGTTGCCCGAAGAGTTGAAACCATTCATCAGAAACAAAGATATTCAAAGAACAGAATAAATCATTTAAAATATTAATAAAGTTGGAACTCACTAAGATGAACTCAAGGGACCAGAAAAAAAATCAACTGGCGGAGATTTCGAGTTAGGGAAAATGGCGTAAGAGGCACAGATTAATCAAGGACAATGTTGCCCACTAACTGTACTATAGAACATGATCTACTAACCAAGGGAATGTGCCAACCTATCAGGTAAGATTGATAGTGTGCATCAGTGGTTCCCAAACTTTTTTGACCCCCAGACTCGTTTTATAGTCAAAACTTCCCCACGGACACCCCCCCCCCTCGAGTGAAAAAAAAAAATTTAAAAAAATTACAATGCAAAAAAAACATTTTGATGAAGAAGTACGGTATTTATTGAAATTGTCTTTTGTTTAAAATAAAATTGACAACAATTAATAACTAGGAATAACGTGATGAGTTTTTATGAGTGTGATTATGACCAGTAGCAACTGGAGATCTCCACGATCACCCATTTCAAGTCGTTTTCTGTTGTTTTTTTTAATGATGAGATTCACAACGGCACTTAATTTCTGTTCTATCAAATAGGAAGACGGGAAACTAGGAAAAAATTATGTGGAATTGCAATAACCCATTTATATGTGGCATCTATCCGTCCTCAAGGGACGATGGCGTTTACTCCTGCTTTTGTGCCCACTTTCCATTTCTCCTGGCCCTTCTCTTTTCAAAGGGCCCGGTGGTCTAAACTGTAGCGAGTTGGACTACCGAACCACTGCAAGAACTTGAGTTGCAAGTTCGAGCCGTGGTAAGGCAAGGCCCCCTGGGCATTGTGCTAACCACACAATCCCATGCTCTTAGTGAACACTACTTCACATGCTCCCATGGACCTTCATGGTCTGTAAGGGATATTTATTTATTTATTTTTCTCTTTTCACCCCTAGCTGTGAGGGATGTTTCCGCTACTTGAATGCCCTCACACACATTTGTCCGCCAGAGTGTGCACTCTTCGGCAATGGTCTCCCCCCGTTTTATAGTCACTGCGCCATTGACATGTCTTTCTTTTTCTTTCAGACGTCCTTGAAGGGCAGGCAGGGGCGACCTCTTTTCCTCATAGCGTAAAGCAGGACTCTTAGAATACGCTCCGAGATCTTCCTGCGGACATAACCCAACCACCACAGGCGCCTCTCACTAAGGATTGAGTACATACTCAGCATATGGCTCCTTCTGAATACCTCGACATTGGTGATTTTATCCTGCCAATTGATGTTTAGGATCCTATGTAAGCTTCAGAAGTGGAAGCTGTTAAGGAGCTTTATTTGCTTGGCATAGGTTGTCCAGTCCTCGTCGCCATAAAGTTAAAGTAGTTGCTGAGCATGCAGGCCTGATACACAGTGATTTTTGTCCTACCAGTGAGCTGCGCATATAAAAACCCATAACGCAGTACCTAAAGTTGGGAAGTACAATAACCCATAATGCAGGTTATAAAATTGGAATCTGACTTTGTAACTAGAATCTGTGGTATCCTAGTTCAAACATTGGTTTAAGTTCCTCCTTTCAATAAGCTACTCCTGTGTTAGTATGAATTCATCTGTGTTTGGGATCTGAGTTTGTCCACGCGCAAAAGGGTTCAACTGCCATTCGGGAATATCCAATTGAATAATGTCTTCAAATCTTCGGTTCAGGACTGAGGTCTGCATGAAGAGCCGTTAAGTGTTGGCAGTAGGTCTTCAAATCTTTAGTTCAGGTCTTAGGTCTGCATGAAGAGCCGTTAAGTGTTGGCAGTAGGTCTTCAAATCTTTAGTTCAGGTCTTAGGTCTGCATGAAGAGCCGTTAAGTTTTGGCAGTAGGTCTTCAAATCTGTATCTCTATTTTGAATTTTAAAAAAAAAATTAAAACTGTTCCTAAGTGTTGTTTGCACACAAACGAAAAGTGTTGCAACAAACTCGGGTATGATTTTAGTTTCAAAGTAGTTTCGTTAAAGTTGGATAGATAAATCAATTATAAAGGGAGTGTCATTTTTTTTAGTTAATTGTGTTGCTAATCAGTGTCTTTGATTTTTCCAGGAATTCTGACACTGAATCAAAGAGCACAAAAAATCACTTTTTGATAACCAACATACTTCTGTGTCAATAAGTACACGATTATAGTCTTCTTTATTTTCCAAACAATATTGAGCAAATAATATCTCATCGAAGCAATTACTTTTGATTTTATTTACTGTTTTAATGACATAATCTAGGGATCCCTGCAAAACTTTCCCTAAGATTTTTTGCGAATAAATGATGTCGAAATGTACTCAAAATACATTTGGTACAGCTTGAATGCCAGAAAATCAAGGATATTTCTTTAACCTCATTTTTTAAAAATTCAGCTATTAGCGTTTTACATTTTGTACCTGTGTCCAATAATTTATAATTATTTATTTTAATGTCCATAATATTAATAATAATAATAATTAAACAGTTTTATTATTTAAATTAAACCTTGCGCAGACCCCCAAATCAATTCTAATAATCATTAGACCCCATGAATGGTTCCGCTGACCCCTGGGGGTCTGTACCGACCACTTTGGGAACCACTGGTGTATATTGATATTGGTGTATGCCAGAGGACAGATTGCCACATAAGAACTTATAATGTATGTCTCCACAGATTGCCAATTAAGAACTTAGAATGTATGTCTCCACAGATTGCCACATAAGAACTTACAATGTATGTCTCCACAGATTACCACATAAAGACTTAGAATGTATGTCTCCACAGATTGCCACATAAGAACATAGAATGTATGTCTCCAAAGATTGCCACATAAGAACTTACAATGTATGTCTCCACAGATTGCCACATAAGAACTTAGAATGTATGTCTCCACAGATTACCACATAAGAACTTAGAATGTATGTCTCCACAGATTACCACATAAAGACTTTCAATGTATGTCTCCACAGATTGCCACATAAAGACTTAGAATGTATGTCTCCACAGATTACCACATAAGAACTTAGAATGTATGTCTCCACAGATTGCCACATAAGAACTTATGATGTATGTCTCCACAGATTGCCACATAAGAACTTACGATGTATGTCTCCACAGATTGCCACATAAGAACTTAGAATGTATGTCTCCACAGATTGCCACATAAAGACTTACGATGTATGTCTCCACTGAACAGTTGGGTTTGCACTCATCCCTGAACTTGACATTCTTGCAAACAAAGCAATCTTTGGCTGTGGGGCCCCAGCAGCCACCTAGACAGTACTCATGGCAGCACTGGTTCTCTGTACAAATTTGACCTGGCTTGCAATGACAGACTGCTACAAATAGACATCATCGTAGTTTATATAAATTTTGAATCCTTTTAGAACATCAAGAATTTTCTTAAGTGGGGGGATCGGGGAATAGTTAATAAATATATAAAAAGGTAAAATAATTTATTTTTTAAAATCCATGTTATATAAGCCCTCCAAAATAATCCATTTAATGAAATTCTTAATATGCTGATCTAATTACTTTTTGTTTGTTGATATTCTAAATGTGTTCATCATCTTAGTTGTTGGTCAATTTATTGCCTGCCGTTAAGACATTAACAAGACCAAAATGAACTGCTGCTAAAAACTCTTTCTTAGTTTAACAGCTAGCTATGACTGAGATTAAAGTCAACAAACCTAAATTTTTCTGGCAATTTTCTGGCTCTGGATTCCAGCATCTCCTTCTCTCAGAATCTTTGATTCTTGTAGTAGGACAAGACTCGTGACAGTAATCAGGGCACAAGGCTTCCTCTCTGTTTTCCTGGTCCAGAATCAAACAATCTTTATACAAACTACACAAACACAAACATATCCACACAAAAATACAAGAACAAAATAATATTTTTTTTAAAACAGTAACACTGTTAAGTGTCGTAACTGCTCTTAAAATGAGTACTTTGTGTTGTTAATAAAAAGAATAAATTTTTTAATATTGTGGAAAGGTTTCCGTTCTCAAAGTCATTAATAATTTCTTCTTTGTCTTATTAGCTGACAATGGTACAAAGATAACATTCTCCTCTACAAAAATATCCTTCAACTTTTCACATCAACTGAATTTGTTTGTTTTTAACACTAATAATGTCAAATGTGTCCAATGGCTAAGACTAATGTCCCTTAGGTGGAGATACAGACACCACCCACCCTTATTCCTCTGCCTACAGCAGTCTAAAATTCTTATATTTAAATCACGTTGAGTTTTGTATGTGTGTGAGTGTGTGTGTGTGTTGCAAAAAATGGTGACAGATTTTTTCAGCTTCAATATCAATATGGTAGCTTGTTTTCAAATGCATTAAAAAAAAATTTTGTTGGAGGGAGTTAAGCCATTTAAAAAACTATTCAAAGTGATTAACTCTGTTACTTCTCTTATATGTAGATAATTTCATGAAGTAAAGACTTGATGGTAAGGTCATGCTAGACTACAATTACAGAATATACTCCTTCTAAAGTCCATTGGTTCATAAGCCGACCAACCCCCCTCCCCTCTTTTGCAAGAAAAAAGTATTAAAAGTGTGTAACCCACTGGCAAGAGTTTATTAAAACATTCACAAAAATAAATAAAATCATTAAATAAGTTTAGTACAGATGTTTAATAATATATAATAGCTTCTGGTAGAGCAGCCAAATCTTGTAGAATGTAGAACAGGATCTTTATGATTTACAATAACAACACTGATATTCAATATACAAGCAGGTATCACCTATGACCCGCTCATACTCATAGGCCAACCCCCCCCCCCCCCTCAACTTTCCCCTTAATTTTGTCTGCAAAAGGGTCAGCATTAGAATGAGGATATCCAGTACTTATTTTAAAATTCAACAATGTTAATATAAGCATGGTCTTTATAAAAACATATTTTTTTAGGAAGATGAGAAGGGCCCATTGTTTTATTTTAATTAAGAAGGACGTGAACATTTGAGAGCACAACTAGATCTACCATAGTCACAGCAGTGACTCACCTCAAAGAGGTGCTCTGATGACCCAGAGGCTATCCTGGTCCAGTCTATGGTGTTGATGTGACAGAGCCTATAGTTCTTGGTTAACCTCACTGCCCCGTTCAATATGTTGGTAAGCCCGATGAGACCTATCTCTCTAAGGTCTCTCAGTTCATGAATTATTAATGCGTAAGTGTCAAAGAAAAGTTCATGACCCCGAATAACAGACAGATTGGGAAACATGTTTCTCAGGGTCTCCAGGCCAAAGACTTTAAACAACAGCAAGTGGCCGGTGATCTCCCTTAGCTCCGGGAACCTGGAACAAAAACAAAAATCTTATAAAAAATTATTGGGTCAAGCAGGTTTGTTGAAAGAATTAAAAATGTCGACCTGTATACCTACACTTTGAATAACTCTGTCAGATGTCAGGTCACTAGGTCAACTGAGACAATCCTTTGTTCAAGCTACCTTTTCTAACATTGTTGATTTGTGTGTGGAATGTGCTCTACTTTAGAAAGATTGGACAAAGGTCATTGAAATGAACCAGACATGAAATGTTATGGCGATATTGCTATCACTGAGAGACATGGAATTTAAGAAACCTACAGACTTCTTTATCAGAAAGATCCAGTACATGCCCCAGGTGTTGTGGTCAAGGCTACCTTGAGTAGACATTTTTTAGATAATTTTTGTTTTTGTAATCAACAAATTTCAAAACATGAGGAAATATTAAATCTGCAGCTACCCAATCATCCTTCAATTCACAGAGTAAATATTTCAAAATTTATAAAAAGATAGTCAAGACCTCACTCATTCTAATCCTACATGGTATGTACATTGCTAGTCCTGATGTAGTTCAGTAAAGAGAGGGCAAAATTTAATATTTTAATATGGAGAGTAAACATATAAACCAACTACAGAGTTTTGTCTAGTTCATTTTTTTTTTTTATTTGTACAAAGTTGCTATTTAGCTTAGGGCAAGAGACAGCAAGCTTTCTTAGTTGGCTGTATAAAGTGAACACAATTCTCAATGTAACTGTAGCAATTAACTTCATACAACATTTTTTTAAAGATATGTACTTCAAATTTTGTTGACTTTGTGTGTGTGTGTGGAAAAAGCCACTTTAAACTTATTGTTTCTTTTAAGTCCGAATTCAAAAAGTTGTTAAGACTCTAATCATGTTTGCACGAGGGACCAATTTTTAAAAAAGAATGATTGAAAAATAAATAGAAACCAATATTTAACTAGATATCTAGTTTTTAGTATGGAAAAAAGAACAATATGTCATAATATTAAGTACTTACCAATTTAACATTTGTGTTAAAGTCATAGTAAGATTTTTGAAAATAATATTGGTAAACAATTTAATTCAAATACAATTAATTCTACCTCTTTCTTTTTTTTTTAATTCTTTTTTTTTAAAAATTATTTGTATATTACTTCACAGTTATTTCAAGCCTGATATAATACTTATTTTACACCTCACACTTATAAGTTTAATATTTAATTTATTTTTTTTTTAAATAAAAACTATTATTATGCTTGGTGGTATTTTAAAGAATCTCATTACGCATTTCCTTTAATTTATTTGTTGTTGTTTTTTTATTTCTGGAGACAGTTTTACAAAATTGATACCTAGAAAATAATTTATTTCAATTTTTTTAAATATCATTCTCAGTAAGGAATTATTAATAAAGTTATAAAGAAAAAGCATCTTTGAAGGCTAGTGCTAAAAGATGACTGAGCATTTTTTGGTTCTTGCCTTTCTTGCAAAAATTGCTCAGGCAGCTCAAGAGAGAGAGAAAAAAATGGTGTGGGATGGATGTGAATCAATATTTTAAAAAAAATAAAACATAACAAAACAATCCTCCTCTTTCACTGCTTTCATTCAGTTTTATTTCATTGATTGGAAGGTCATTTCTGTCTTTTCTTCTTTTTATATGTGGAGAAACGTGAGAGGCAAAGAAAAGTTTCTTTACCTGTAGTTGTCATATACTGATTGAGGAACATAGTCAATGAGAGATATGCGGAGGGATCCTTCTATCACTGTACAGTTTCTAAGTATATTGAAGTTCATTACATTGCTGGTGATGTCAATGTCTCTGCACACTGAAATACAAAAGAAAACTCATTGAATTCAATAACGATTTAATTAAAAAATACCTTAGCTTTAAACTGTTTTAAAGAATTCTTTGAAGCTCCTGAAATCTTGTGGGGAAAGCTGACGTTAGCATGCCAGTGGAAGGATTTTCTTTTCCTTCCTTTCATTCTGTAACACTGTTCTCTTCAGATCTGCTGCAGCACAGATATCTAATGGACGCTGCGCAGCAGTTTAGAATCACCAAGCATCAAATTGTGATAAGGAAATTATGTCAGTGTTTGTTGGGTGTAAATTCTTGCTCAAAAGTGGATGCAGTGCAACTTAGCACACAGGTTGCTGTTTTTGGGATTTTTTTGCAAATGGCTCCACGCACCCAAGAGGGAACATTGGCCAGGGTCTCTTGTAAGACTTTGTACACTACCGTAACATTTTACCAGCCCAAATAAGTAAAAGTTTATAGTTAAAATAGCCGGACGTTGAAATTTGAGTCATCACGTAGAGGTTCAAATGACCAGGGTTAAAAGCAGAGCCTAGAGCGGAAGTCCATGCAGGCTCTTCATTGTACAGGACCAAAAACTATAAATATCTCAGAGCACACCAAGATTCTTGTTAATGTCATTTTTCATAATTTATTCACTACATTGATTCCATATTATCCAATCAATGTATGTTGCTGCACGTAGCTAACAGAAAGTTAACAAGGAATTTCAACCAGCTAGCTTACCAAAATCTGCCAACTTATTCCATTCATTTACTTGCTGTGTGTCTGGTATATTCCTTTCAAATACATGTACCTAGTTTACTAACAATGGTTAAGTGAAACACATTTAAATACTTTTGTATGAAAGAAAAAATATATTCTCTAACTGGAAAGTACTGGCTAATATTATTAATTAAAAACAAATAATAGTCAAAATTAATGCATTCTCTTTTCACCCTACATGTCATTTATGCTCCCATGAAAAAATTATTCTTTAAAATTCTTATACAACTTATATTATAAATTTAACTGGAGCACGTAGTGGAGGTGATAAGAATGTGTCCTATGCAAAGCTCAGTCAATAATGGCATGCTCCTTATCCGATCTTACATACCAAGTATTATGTCACTAATTATCATGTCTTTTAGAAGAGAAATAAAGAGTCAAATAGGAAAGATACCAATCTTAAGATCACCAATTATAATAAACACAGTTCACTGACTTTCATGATTGCTAATTTACAGCTCTTTGGAAAAGATATGCCCAGTTGCCAAAATAAATATAAATAGATTTGAATTTTCAAATATCCTCACCAAACAATCAACACATATAGTCAATGTAAAAATTATTAGAAATGAAATATAGCCCAATGATAAACTAAAGATTAACAAATTTCGTATGCACAACAGTCAAAGTAAAGATCACTAGCCCACATAAAGATCACTAGCCCTGACATGCACAATGGCCAACATAAAAATCACTAGCACTGACATGCACAATGGCCAGCATAAAGATCACTAGCACTGACATGCACAATGGCCAACATAAAGATCACTAGCACTGACATGCACAATGTCCAACATAAAGATCACTAGCACTGACATGCACAATGGCCAACATAAAGATCACTAGCACTGACATGCACAATGGCCAACATAAAGATCACTAGCACTGACATGCACACTGGCCAACATAAAGATCATTAACTATGACATGCACAATGGCCAACATAAAGATCACTAGCACTGGCATGCACACTAGCCAACATAAAGATCATTAACTATGACATGCACACTGGCCAACATAAAGATCACTAGCACTGACATGCACACTGGCCAACATAGAGATCACTAGCACTGACATGCACACTGGCCGACATAAATATACAATTTAAAAAGTAGGAGATCTTTAAAACGCTGTATGTATCCTTCCTTGTTATCATGATAAAATTTGATTGGGTGAGATATAATTGGAGGCTAGGCTTAAAAGACGACAGTGAAAGTGCTAGAGAATATTTATGTGTATGCACTGTTAGTCTCATTAATCTCATCTGAAAATCTCCTTGGTTCTATTGATTATACGATCGATATTCATGTTTATGCTTAGAAATAAATATTTTTTTAGACAGCCCTGCAATCTTGGTATACATCTTTTTTAAAAATTCCAATGACATATTAATATGTAGTGCGAGGGGATGTAAAATTGGAGAGATGTGGTGGTACTCCAAGTGGTGGCCTACTGAAAGCCATGAATGTATGAGCCTGGTAAAGGTGGTACTCCAAGTGGTGGCCTACTGAAAGCCATGAATGTATGAGCCTGGTAAAGGTGGTACTCCAAATGGTGGCCTACTGAAAGCCATGAATGTATGAGCCTGGTAAAGGTGGTGCCCCAAGTGGTGGCCTACTGAAAGCCATGAATGTATGAGCCTGGTAAAGGTGGTACTCCAAATGGTGGCCTACTGAAAGCCATGACGTAGATCCAGAACTAAAGCAGGTCAGAGAACTGATAACCCATCCCTTTCCCCTTTTCCCCACACCGACTCAAACAACAAATTGTTTCTCAAAATGGTGGATTTACGGCCTATGTGAAATTGTCCCAAATAGGCTGAATAGAGGAAGAGCGGCAATATCTCGAGTGTGTGGAGGGACAAAGGAAGGAAATAATACTATAATGAAAATCAAACCCATTCAACTATCCAATTATGCAATGACAACGCAAATTCATGTTAAAATAATCGTGATTTACATCTTTCAAAAGAAATAATTAAAATCAGCGCTTTTGTAAAGATGTTTGCTATCGTAAAGATACTTGCGCTAAAAATAAGAGCCTTGGTCAAGAACACCCTAACAATTGAAAGTACTTTAAGAAAAATGTTTTGGGTTCAAATCAGGCCATGTTAACGGGTCATCGTATCACGAGTCACCCTTGTGGCATGGCCTCGCAAATTCTAATGCCAACTAAGGTCATATCCAATGATCAACATGTTCGCGCAGGTGGAAGAATCCGTGGCACATTTAACCGGCCAAGCAAACAAGTCACGGAGTAATCAGCCCTTTGACCAACACGTGAAGCTTAAATTTGGGGTCATCTGCGTCATCTCTCTTCCTGTGCCAAGAGATCGTATTTGACGTCGTGCAAAACGGACGACCAATCTGTTGACGGATCTAGACAAACTCATCTCCAGAACCGGAGGCATGTGGACTTGAAGGTCTGTGCTTTTGACATCGTCTGGTTAAGTTGATCGCATAATTCCAGACCTGCTGTGTCAAGCAGGCGAAACTAACGGAAATAATGACAAAGGGAGACAATATGGACGGAATGTCGGTTGGTCTTGAATTTGATAGTAGCAGTTATCAAATTTAGGTTAGGCAGTCTTATTAGGCGCAATCATTTGAAAGGAAATTATGTAAGTTTTTATTTTAGCTTAAATGGGCCAATCCTCATTTATTGAGCTAACTAAAAGTCAGGAATACAATGACTATTAAAAATATAGTCCATTAAACTTAAAAACTGACAAGCCCTTGTTTATTAAAGAGGATAAACTACCTAGTTATCGCACATCAGAAGGACCTTATGTCATGCATGTGCATGTTAAATTAACATTTGAAGAGTTGTAAATTATGGTTAATACAGAATAGAAGAATACAGCATCATTACAATACATCATATCAATATCAGCTACCGTGTTGAGAAGGATATTTGGTCATGTGCATGTCAAATTAAAACCAGAAGAGTTGAAAAGAATGGTATGTACAGAACAGAGAAATATAGCATCAACACAATATCAGCTATAGTGTTGAGAAGGACATTTGGTCATGTGCATGTCAAATTAAAACCAGAAGAGTTGAAAAGAATGGTATGTACAGAACGGAGAAGTATAGCATCAACACAATATCAGCTATAGTGTTGAGAAGGATATTTGGTCATGTGCATGTCAAATCAAAACCAGAAGAGTTGAAAAGAATGGTATGTAAAGAACAGAGAAGTATAGCATCAACACAATATCAGCTATAGTGTTGAGAAGAACCGTGTGTCATGCGCATGTCAAATTAAAACATGAAGCGTTCAACAGAATGGTCTGCACACCCGGTGGTAGACGGCTAAACGGAGAACATTTCCAGGATCCGGCTAATGAAAGCCCAGACGCCGGGGGGCGAGAGGGAGAGATTTACAGCAATCATGTCCGGTGTTGCTGAAAGAGCAGGCCCCTGGGGGACGAGAATATCTGGCAATCTATGGGTCAGGCCACGGCAGTCTTTGTGAGTTCTAACATTCAGGTCTTCAGAGGGGAGAGAAGACTTGAAAACGCGTAGATATCTTTATTATCCCCGCTGAAGAACAGTTGTAGAGCTTAGGTGCTGTTTAGTAAGTTGAATGGCTTTAAATTTTACTGACGGTCTTTTTAACGTAAGAATATATGGCAAAATAATTTAAACAAAGCCTGGCTGTGAAAATAAACGTTTATATATTTGTTTGCTGTTGTTAGCTGCAATCTCAAGGAATACCCCAATATTTTAAAGTAGATTTGTTACTCAATCTAATGGCAACAACATCTGAGAATACGCGAATATATCAATGTATATGTTACTCTATGGTCTAGTTTTAATATATTCATGAACAACATTTACAATAATAATAATAAAATGATAATTTATATAGCGCTGTATCCCAGCAAGGAGCCGGGCTCACAGCGCTTTACATGGAAACAACAATACATATACGATTGTTCATTAAATGAAGGCGCGGGGGCGGGGCTGTCTTCTGGTCAAGGTTTGGGTAACCCATGTCGTTAAGTACACCGTGCACGTTGACACCTTCCTCAAGTGTTAACTTGGCTTATCATTAAGATACCAACACTTGGGATATTACTTATGCCAATCGTTTGTATCATAACTTTCAGTTATTAGGGATTTAGTGGGATTATGATTAACTCTATCACCTTACATTACAAGATAACGCCATCAAGCGGAATGCTGAGCCACGAGCTGGGTCTTCATTTCTACAAAAGTCTCCATTTAAAGCGACGTGCCTCTGAAGGGATTAACTCTGGCTTCACTCGGAGATTTCGTTATACACATGGGAGATTAGTCCGAGTTGATCTTAGAAGAGTTTTCCAATATTAAATAACATTGTCATAAATCGTTGGCGTAGAATAACGCTGTGGTCAATTGAGTCGAGTAATTATGTTGTTTTTTTTTAACGGACCTAGACGCTGGAAATGGAAACCAAATGTGTTTTTCGTAGAAGTCTTTTGAAAGGAAAAAAAGGGGTAGGAGTGGACGGAAGACAAGAACTTTATTTTTTCAAATGTCGGGAGTTTTAAACAAATGAAATATCTCTTGCATATCTGACCGTTTAATTTTCCTAATGAATGTACAACCGTCACCCCAGTAACGTTAAGTAATTGCTGTATAATATTTATATTAGTTAAATATGAAAAGCTTCAGTGCAAAAAACGTGTTATTTCAAATTATACCACTACAAAGACTCTCACGCCAAACAAATATTTCTTTATTGAAATAAATCTATTAATTTTCTAATATTTACATACGAAATGATACATCTGTTACTATTTAGACTTGAATAAAAAATATGATTAGGTCTATATTCTCTGGGTTATGTTAACTTTTCTATGCATAGTAAAATCAGAACTAAGCGCGATAAAAGATAAGTGGGGAAATAAGAATTTTGATTAGGATGAGAAACAAGCAATATGTGGAAGTGGGTCAGTTTAATATCAATATCTCAAAGCCCGTAATGTTTCACATTCAGGTGTCCAAACCCCCAAACACTAACATACCCTGAACTTACTGCTGGGTACCTATTTAAACTACCAGGATGGCTCATTATAAGTGTGACAAACATCCTTCTTAGTATGTAAATGGAGACTTCAAACACCACCCCCCAAAAAATGGTAATATTCATTAAATTAGAAACTTTAATGTGGCGATATTTAAAGATTTTTTAAAAAGAAAACTCCCACGGTTTTTCTATTCAAAAAAGTCCACACAATACTAGATGGGCAACTTTCGTGCGATGTCTAATCAAGTAGACATCAACCTCTCTGGCCCACCGCTTCATCGTTACTAGACGAGACTCAGAAAACTCACGTTTAGGAACCAGTGGCGTACCGGTTAAAAATATATTTGCAAACATTTTTTTTAACGACGGTTACTAATACATCTGAAAAAGACTTTTTTTAATGGCATTCTGATAAAACAGCACGCTGAAAGTAAAGAAACGGTGCTTGCTTGTTTTAAATAATTGAAAATTCACACACACGCACACACAAAAGTTCAAGATTTGTAGGTGACGATAAGACGTAAATGGAAAAATAAATAATTTATTGACTGCTTAAAGTTCGGGTAATGTTGTTGATACTGTGAGTTAATGTTTGTACTTTCTGCCAAAGATCCCCCGAGTATTTTCTGCCCTAAAAGAACATGTTCTCTTTCACTTGGTCCACACGACCTTAAAGAAGAATCTCTCTCCAGCTGATGGATTTGTCTGAGACTCACCTAGTCGCCTGCCAACATACTTCCTCATACGAAATTATTAACCAAATGTAATTCTAGGTTGTTGTTTTTTCCTCCGCGCCTTCACCATTAATTGAAAAAAAAAAAGATGGGACCATCGCTTTAATAGAAACATTAACAGAACTAATCAGTGAGATTGGCTGGACCGTGCGGATATTTTAGAGCAGGATTTGAACAGGAATTTCATGCATTTTTTTGATGATAATTCACTGACAAGTGGCGACGAGTTGACTTGATTTCCACAGAAATAAATGTACTTTTCGCTCAGCTATTTCCAGCCGAGTCCGAAGCATAAAATCTATTTCACTAGACACTTTTAGAATTGTGCTCTTCCAGTTTCAGCCTTATTAAATGATAGTTCAACGTGATAAAACCTTTCAAGTTCTCCCTGCAGGCTTTTAATATGAAATAGCATGCGCACCGAACAACACTGGACTAACGATAGCGCCCTACACAAACAGTGATTTCATAGGTCTGACCATTCAGCATTATTCTCTTTTTGTTTCTTTATAGACGTAAAATTATGTGTACAGAAGTTATATCTGTGTGTTTTTAATATTACAACGAGAATATAAATGAGGACAGACAAATATAAAAGTGTGTGTTTAAATAAGTATTTAAATTAAGCGTGCACATAATGATGTGTTTATATAAGTATTAAAAAATATGTCCAATAGAATATAAAAGTAGATCTATGTGTTTAAGTACGAAAAGAAAATTAAATGTTCATTTGGGAAGAAAAAGCATTGTCTATGTGCGAAGTTATAATATTAAGAAGACAAAAGTACATTTTATTCTGTGAGCAAAACATTAAAGGCTTTGTTTTTCTTTCTTCAATTTCTTCAATTGAGATTTCGCACCCAATTTACTCCAACTCAACTACAGCTTTGAGAGCAGATATCGTAAACTGAAAATATGAGAATATCTCATTAACCCGACAGCCTTGAACCTGTATTGACTGACAGTTTCTGGAGTACACAGAATGAAGGTCAGGACAGCGGGATGTAAACAACTTCATTATTGATTGGGCAGACCACTTTAACCGGGCCTCAAACAAACAAAGCGAGGATGACTACATCAGAAATATTGGTCAAGTCTTTGTCTAGTTGTAGCTTCAACTTAAGTGGTTATTAGGTCAATAAGATATTTGTATTAAAACAAACATGATATTTGAATTGAAATTCGCGTTAGGTAAGAGGGGAAATCTGCACACACGTTAGCAAGAACTAATATGGGACGCGGTGGTCGAGTGGTAGCGCGCTCGACTGTCGTACCCATGGTCACGAGCTCGAATCCTGAAGAGTCCCCGAGTCACCTAGCTCCGAATGGGTACCTAACTAGACAACAGTTAGGCGGCTGGGGTAATGCGTGGAACTCCTATAGCCGTGGCCTGTGACCGCTTGCCAACATATCTTCTCTCATTGTCTGTGGACGCAATTATCTTCTGCATAGAAGAAGCGTCTGTATATCTAAGATTTATAATTGTAATCTATACACAAAAATTTACCATAAATGACCTATGCAAATAAGCATGTCGAATGACCCTCGCTAGGGTCAGTTTGTGGTAGGCAAGCGAGGGTGGTGCAGGTTGGGGGTAGGTAACAACAATCGCAGTGCGCATGTCTCGAGACCAACGATGCGTCGGGGGCCCACCGGTGTGTTGTTTTCATTTTTTCGCGCTGCTAACGTTTGTGTACGTCCGTCCCCCC
>MUZC01001016.1:399077-413926 GCA_002072015.1 Radix auricularia
AAAAAAATACAAATCCGTTAAAACATGTGCATGCTTGTATTGTAATTGAATGCTTGGTACAATTAAACCAATAACTGCATTTAAATGTTTAAAGGGTAAGTATTTGACTTTAAAAATAAATTTAAAACAAATTATTAAAAATTATTTGTTAAAATATACCCCACCGACGAGGTCTGATTACTAAAATATGAAATTAAAATTAAATTCAACAAGTATTTGTCAATGAAAATGTCAGTACCTCATTTAAAGATAATAAAAGAACATTTATTCAAATATTTAAACATATAATTCATAAGCTTTGTAATTGTCTTTGTCATCTATTTTGTCATTGGAAGAAATTTCAAGTTTTGAGATTGATTTTGAATTTTATTATCTCTTATATTTATACCCATAATTATCTTTGTTTTCTTATTTAATTTTAATTATTGAAATGATTAAAATAATAACAATAATTAAAATTAAATAAGAAAACAAAGATAATTATGGGTATAAATATAAGGGATAATAAAATTCAAAATCAATCCCAAAACTTGAAATTTCTTCCAATGACAAAATAGATGACAAAGACAATTACAAAGCTTATGAATNATATATATTTATTTAAAATTTCAAAATCTTGATTTCTTTTAAACATTTCTTATTCATTGTTTTGTATATTGGATTGTAAATGTTTCCTGAAATTTTCTTACCCATATCTCTAAAATTAAATAAGTTGTGAGAGAAAGGGTGCAGAGTTTTGAAATTTGGTCACAAGTTTTGGAATAAATTATATAGGTTATAGGCTATAACCTATATAAGTTATAGGTCGATAAGGGGGAAAAAAATGACAAAAAAATTCATAACTCCACTTCTATAACATATAGAAAGACAAATCAAGTGTTTTTGAAAAGGTCTTAGCAAGCCCTTTAAAATAATATATTACTTGAGCCTTTTTTAAAACTACATTTAATTTTTCTGTCAAAGTTTGCTGTTTTCCTTCTATGCTTTCCGGCGCGGCAACGCGGAACAAGAACTAGCAACTAGTTCTGGTAATTACCCGCGCCGGTCGGCAAATTTGTCGCCTCGAGACACCCGCGTCCTCTAAGAACACCTGCAAAGCAAAAATAGAAACATTCCTCGCGCGAGTCCGCGCGGGTCGAATCGCGCGTGCGATTTCCCGAAACCCGCCGCCTCTATAAACGTTAGCTAACTGAGACAAGTCAGTTTGATTCCCCGCTCACTTAAGGCATGTGACCGCGCCATTGTATAACTGAGACAAGTTGGATCGCTATTAGAAACAAAGAATGGAATCGTCGACATCGACGAAATAGCAAACTTTGCAATTTTATAACATGATTTCATTAACTAACATGGATAACCCGTATATCACACAGTAACAACAAGGACTAAATCTAAAGAGCAGAAGCGACAAGTTAGCTGCTACAAGTCTTTGTAAGATTAACCACGCACGTCGTGGTTTTAATCCACAAAGGACTGATTATATCAATGACACTGTTAGTAAACTCCTTATCATTCCTTTTGTTACAGTCTGTTGTTTTCATTGATCGTAATTTTTGTTACACGCAAACTTGTGCCTACAGATCTATTGTACTCTAAACCGGACGAAATTGGCCGGTCGTTAGAAAAGCTTGTCGACACGTCGTCTGACATGTATCGTATACCTTACGTTGAACTATCCATCAGAATAAACACAGTGTGTGTATTTACACTTGATCTGTGGTGTAAGTTAACAGATATTACAAAGCAAAAATAACATCTGTGCTGAGCAGTAAAATCAAATATGACCAATATAAGTAGTTTATTTTTATGGAAACATATATAACCAATGTATGTTGTCTCTATGATAAGTCCCAGCAGACTGGTAGTTTATTTGTAGGACAGATCATTTGAGACCTACTAAAGTACTTTTATTTATTAGGACAAATTCAGTGTCAACGCGAACCCGGAAAGGACTTTTTTTTTCAAATCTCACCCTAGGTGCTATTCAATCTTTTTCCGTTTTCCAGATTCTAAAAATAGATTCTGGCCAACTTTCCTCTAGGGTCCATAGTATTGATCGAGACTTTAGTACCGAGTCATTTTTAGAGCTCCCCGTACATCTACTATTTGTGGAACGTTTTTAGGACTGGCTCAACAAAACAGTCCGAATCCATTTGATTTGAATACCAAGATTTCTGTATGAAAGCCCTTCAGTAAACTCTACACATCTTATATATCATTTAAGGACTCTATACATTTTGGATAAAAGCCAGCATCTTGTGTTTAATAGAAAGAACGCATCCGTTGTTTATCTAATCTTATTGATCCATGGTAGACTCGAAAGTTAACAGCAACGTTCCTATGACTGAACATGACGTGGGTTTATTTGTTATCCAATTGATGAATATGAATGGAGCGATTTATCAATATTACAGTGAAATCTCTGCACTGTGTTTACGACATTTATTCCAATACAGTTATTAGTGAAGTAATTTCAGGTTTGTAGATTCAAGTAGGCTTTTTAAAAACTGATCTAAGCGACATTGCCCCCCCCCCCACTCTATACAGGAGACATGGTGTTTATAGTAATCATGTCCCCTAAGGCTGTCTGGCACACTCAGTATTTCACGGCTCAGCCTTTTACGTCCGACACCAAGATTTGGTTCCCGGAAGTTGACTGATGAGATGTAAGAGGACGATGTGTGAGGAAACAAAGGGGTGGGTGTCTTAGTCATGTTTATACCTTAATTTGGAGGACGGGAGTCTTTGAGCTGAATGCTGTTTTCTTTCGACTGAAATACTTCAACAGAAGGACTTGACAAGACATCCCGCATCTGTTGATTCTCTTCAAGTAGGTTTTGCCCTGATGCAGCAATATGAGCTCGGCAGTATCAATAAGTCCACTCGTGACATCCACCATACAATAGAATATATGTATATATAAATAAAGTTCCGTTTTTCAGACCTTGAAAAATTATTGGGGCAATTGAAGCGCGGCGTTCACAAGTTTAAGTTAGCCACACATATTAAGAGTGTCAGTGCGTTAGCACAAAGCCCAGCCACCCCCACCCCCGCCCAAATTATACCGGTTACCCATCGGGGCTGTGTGGAACTCAAGGGGCCCTTAGCACTTGGAAACAGGTCTCAGCCTTCACAAAGACTCGAACTCAAGAGCCATCGCATTGCTCGCCGAGCACGCTGTCGCTTTTTAAAATGGTATTTAAGATGGTAGAAATTATTACTTAAACAGAAACATAAATAAGTAAATTGAAAACAACAGGAGTGGGAGGCTTACCTCAGTAAATCAGTCAAAGTCTGTCCGAATGGAATATACATTTTATTATTTATTTTCATTAGAATTGGCTGAAACAGTTCATTTCTGAATTTCATATTAATGACTTCCAGCATTGATATAGTTAAAATATACATTTTACTTTTGCAGATATGCGTAAGATAAGAGAAGCAGATTTTCTATAGCAAAATCTTAATAATGAAAGGTGAAGGCAGTTGTAATAAAAAATGATGATTGTCTGCAATTGTGAAACATCGGTATCTTGTTACAGTCTAGTATATCTGAGATATACGCGGCCAGCGTCATTCTAGCTTCCGGGCAAACCTGACCAGAAATTTATATACCGTCTAAAAATAGATAAACGTGATATCGGCATCAATCAAGCGGACACTTGTCAACAAAATAGAGTGAGCGGGGCAGGGGCTATACTATAGACACCGAGGCGTCAACATGGGGGCGGACTCTGCGTATAGTCTTGTTTACATTGTTCAACGCGTTTAACCGTCGCCCGTCTCCATTCCGTCTCGGAGTGATGAGAATGACCGCCGTGCATACTAACAACTGAACCACACCACGACCTCCAGACACACTCTGACCGTCTTAACTAGATGGGTATGTACATATAGCACGGGCAATTTGGGGGGGGGGGGTAATACTTTATGGATTGGTCGGTGACCTTGACAAACAGAATGATGTGCTTTGGAGAGTAAGTAAAGATAAGAAAACACAACAATGGCTCTAAACAAATATAATTCTAGTAGACACGACATAAATCCCACGTGGCATTTCATGCGTGCGCGACCAGAGGACATTAAAAAGCTCTTAGACGTTAGTTTTCAACATTGTGGTGTGTGATAAAGCGCTGGCTACTTGATGGAACTCAAGTCCCATAATTATTGAGAGGGATGAATACCGTTTATTCCGGCGTCTAAGTCGACCCCCCTACTTCTTCTGTTAAAATATAGGTTTTAATCTATTTTCGCCGTTTCAAACAAACCCCTCTTCCTACTGACTTCATATTTCTTTCTTCTTGCTGGTGGAGACACGAAGGGGTCTTGGCTGTTAACCATTTATTGTAGACTGTGATGTATTACGGTACTGGTGCTGTATTGCATGAACAGGTAAACATACGATAAGACAATAACCGGCGTATAAGACGATCCCGGAGTTTTAGAAGATATATAGGAGTCAAAAATCGTCTTATAGGCCGGAGTAGGCTATACGGTAATCAAGATGAGATTGAACTACTCAGAGTAAACTGTTGGGTGGAGTAAAATAGGACAGCAATGACAGCTATAAGGAAGACCTTTATAGGCAGATGTGTGCGCACACGTTTCAGTGTCCTTAATTTTAAAACCTATTCATGATTATATTCTAAAGGGAAAAAAAACAAGTTATAAAAACTCGAATGGGTATTTAAACGCAATTTCCAATAATGAATTTACGAAAAAAAATTTATTCAATGAAATTATTCTGGATTATACTAAAAATAATTTCAAATCAATAATCTAAAAGTTAGCAAAACAATTGCTCCTAAAATTACGGGAGCCGAACGAAAAAAGATTTTTGAAAAATCCCTTCTCCAACATTGTTCTAAATATTATTAGTTATCGTTTGCCGTTTGTTTCAACCCGATAGATGTTATAGTTGGCGAAATATTGACAAACTACTGATATTTGTTCAGTTTTTTTTCTCCAGAAAATCCAGTAAACCTTTTCGGTAATTTGTCGGGCCCGTGCACATCCCTGGGACCTAATTAAAATACTTGCAAAAGACCCGAACCCTCCATTGTTCACAGGAGTTGCGTGATCAAGCTCGAACAGAAAGGACAGACATTTCAAATATATAAACGCAATTTTTCCCATGGGAAATTGCGTTAGAAATTCATCTAACCACATCTTATACACAAAATACTTATCACCGCTAAGTGTATTCGATATATACGTAATTGCCAGCGTAAGCTTTGGTTTAACTGTAAAACGCTGCATGCTCCGACATTTCATTTTCAGTCTCACCCCCATTATATTCACCACATTCCATTTAGCTAAGGGCTCATAAGACGTATCTTTGAATACACCGTTGAAACAAGTTGAAATCAAGACGCATCATCAAGCATAACAATGAGAAAAGATCCTATGAAAGTATTTAAATAAGACATGGCTGCCTTATTGATTTAAATGGCTTAGAAGAAAACAACTGCATGCGTTTTATTTTTTATAATTTTTTAAAGAGTAGGATATAATCTACTACGTTAGAATTCACCGGTGCATTTAATGCAAATCAGCATATTCGCTCTTTTAAAGTAGGAGACACATACCTAAAAAAAATGTCGGTTATATATTAAATTCTCGTTTAAATGAAATAATCAAAATAAGTCATTTGTTATTAAATGATCATAACCGATTCACGTATTACAATCTGACCCACATTAACGCATTATTTAATCAAACGAAAATGATGTAGAACAGACGAGATAAATATTGTTTTCATTGTTAAACGCATTATTAAACAATATATAAAAATATTAAACAACCAATAGTTTTTACAGGTAGGCTTCGCTTTGATAGGTCCATGCAGCTGATAAATGTTTGGGAGTAATTATATCATCTCAATAAGACGATGATGTCTTATATATGTAATGTTCCCATAAGGCGCGCGATTGCGCAGATAGTTGACAGACACCGTGTAGCAGTTTAGAATTACCGCGCAGAAAGTTTCTAATATTTGAATTTGTGGGGTGTGAAATTTTGCACTAAAAATTGATGCAATGCGAATTTTCACACGAGCTGCTTACTTTGCACACGGACCATTGAACCTTATAGGGACCATTGCTTATATGTGACTATACCCATCATAATCTCTAGTCTCTATAAGGGTGTGGTGGCCCCGAGTGAGCTCACAGGGACACTGAAGAGAGTAGAAGAAGAAGGCGTTATATCATAAATACCGTAGTCGCTGATATCTGCTAGGCCAGGGAGCGATCGATGGTAGCAGGGTAAATGGTTGTGGACTTCCAATAAAAGGTAGACAGAACTCAATATCCCTGCCCTCTTGATATACGTCCGGACAAAGGCCAAGATATATATAACACAATACACTGTTATGATGACATAATTTGACAGGAGACAATAACATGGACTTGGCAGAAGTCAATAACATGAACTTGACATAAGTCAATAACATGGACTTGACAGAAAACAACATGGACTTGACAGAAGTCAATAACATGGACTTGACAGAAAACAACATGGACTTGACAGAAGTCAATAACTGGACTAGACATAAGTCAATAACATGGACTTGACAGGATATATTAACACTTGTCAGAACTCAGAACCCTTGCGATGACAGAATTAGATACCACTGCCATGTCAGGATATTTTCTGGGCAGTATGCATGGACAATATCTTAGATATGTAGCCAATGAATAGTTACTAGGGACAAGCCTGATAAATTTACAAAAGAGTGAAGTCTGAATAAAGCAATTATTTTGAGTCAAGTCTTTTCAAATTCAACTTTTTAAATTAAGATTTTCTTAAACATTAATTATTTGATTCAATTTTCGGTAAAGAGGCGGGGCTATTGGCGGAATGGGACAGCGTTTTCAGCCAAATGGACTTGTTCGTACCTGCCACTTACAACACTAAAATAGCTACGCCGCGTGTGTCATTGGCCTTTGTTTGTATGAGGCTAAATTCATTTTTCTAAAATGAAAATTCAATCTTAATAAAGTCTGCAATGCAATTTACATGTTTTTTAATTTTTTCGAAATCTTATTCAATCATTAATATATTAGTCACTTAGATTTTCTACTTTCTATACCACCTGAGTACTTCCGGCATTATTTGGTTACATGTATTCCCATGACCAAGCGAACAGCTGGTTACAATATTGCTGACCTCCCTACCATGAGAAATAATCGTACAGCTTCTCTAAACACGTGTGTCACAATCATTGTTTCTGTTATTAGCCCCCGCCCATTTTTCCCCCAAGAACATTTAACTACGGTTTTGAATCACTCCTCCTAACACCGACCCATCGTTTAACAACATGTGTATACCAGTTACCGCACAGAGTTGTGTCAACACTACCACCTGACTTCAAATATTGGCTCGACGGGCTGAATTGCTTTTCAAGTAACAAAGTCAGAACGACGTAACTTTCCTCCGCCCACGCACGCTGCTTAACAATAGCTTGAAGAATAAACCCTGCAATTAAACAATTGAAACCCGCCGTCACAATAACTAGATGCTCCTCTGAGACTCGGCAAAAGGCGGGCAAATTGCTACCAATTTCTGGGGGTGTTTCGCGGCTGGTTGCTAGCTCAATGTCACAGTTCAATATTAGAAAGAAGTGTTCAAATAAAAACCCTGCTTTACTCTACAATTAAACAAACTGATGGCTGGGTGTCTCCTGTCACTGCTATAAGCGCGGGAGACTTGATTTCTGGAGTTGGCAGAGGATGAGCAGAAAGGTGATACGCATATTATGGCCAAAGGGAGCAGGGTATTTTGAATGGGAAAACATATCGAGGTCATGGTGAGTTTATATTCTTGTGATATTGTGTCAATAGGATGGAATTTGGTATAATAAATTTTTAATCGCCCGTATTTTTTTCTCCACTGAAACAACCTGGCAGTAGATAGGCATTGAATTGTAAAAGTACTCAACAAAGTCTTCCCTATTGCATGGATTGTTTAAAAATTTTTTTTTTTAAACAGGTTCTTTGATGCCATGTCCATACATTACACTTCTAGACATGGCACCTGCGGCGTCTCAGCTTTCTGAATCACGATGCCAACAAATCACCAATAGCTTTAAAATGTCTTGACGACAACGTCATCGTCTGGGCTCTGAGTAACCTAAATCTATTTTCCTAGCGCACAGCCTTGTAAGAGGAATCAATCACATTGTTCTTAGACCAAAGACCAGGTCATCTTTTTTTCTTTTATGTGCACGCCACATTAATAGGTCTAAAGAACAGATTGTTCAGTATGGTCTACAGGTGTTTAGTCCCATAATGGCACACAAAGTATAATTTTCTTGTCAATATATTGTGTTGCTTGTTTCCTTTAAATTAAGGCTTTTTCCCCATTGGCGCCAGTGCGATGTGAAGTGTTGGCCCATTGGTGAAAATGCAGTCTAAACTTTAGACTAGGCTTGGACAATAATCATAATAAAATATGAGAAACCTTCTTGTCCTTAAATAGTGCTAATTAATTTTGAATGTCAGTCGTGATTTTAAATTCTCAATTTCATTATTCACTTTAAAAAATCAGCATACCCACATTTGTAAATGTCAGAAGATATGCGTATGGTTCAAGTCCAACCATAATATGGAAATGTTAGTAGAGCCATGGACTGGTTTGCTTTTCTAACGTGACTCGGGAGATGATGGAATGTATCTTTAAAAAATTGGAATACATCAGGATTCAATAGTTTGAGATAGCTGCTAAATATTGCATGACCACTCATGAAATTACAGTACTCAGTGTTGAAAGCCAACGTACGCAAGTTGAAGAGCAGTCATGTTTTTGGTGACATTCGTCAGATAGAGAAGAATTTTTTTTTAAAAATTAAACCCAAAAGAACACTTTGAAGGAAAGTAGTGTTACTGTTTAAGTTGTAAATGATTAAATGTACAAATGACTGAAATTGCATGAAACTTACCTCCATCTTTGATGGCATCATTAGCTGGAGTCATCACACCACAAGACTGTCTCAGCGATACCCCCATGAAGCATTGCGCCATCAATGACAGCATCAGCATGGACCATGGTGAGGGTGCCATCTCAGGTCACTCGAGGTCAGGTAGGTCACTCGAGGTCAGGTAGGTCACTCGAGGTCAGGTAGGTCACTCGAGGTCAAAGTTATAACATCAGAACTTGGATTTAATCCAGTCAGTACTCCATCTTCCAGAACGCTGTCCACAATGCTTGTGTCAGATATATGAAAGTGATGTTATCTACAATTGACCTCAGACTGGGACAACTCATTGAATAATTCAGGCAAACAACTCCATACGATATCTATGGTTCGGTATGGCAAGTCCAACCACAAACAGCATAAATTTATTTCATTTCCCAACAAAAACCTCTACTTCTTGTGATGACTGTCCAACTGATTTGTAGAACATGGAGATAGCGGGAGTTTGGGCTGCTCTGGTGTTTCCTTGGTAAACCTATAAAAAAAAAAAAAGAAAGGACTGAGTGTTACAACGGCTTCATTTATAGTTATTCTATGAAGTAATGAAGTGTGTCTATTTAAAAAAATAATAATAATAAAAAAGAATTATTTAAGGAATCTAAAAGTTGAAGTACGATGGGTCGATGGCAAAAAAAAGCAATTTTAAATTAGTCCAAAGGCTAGAAACCTAAACGTTCAAACCATATAGTGAGCATAGTCTCACGTTCTAATAGTCAAAATGATTTTTGTTCAATCTATTCAAATCATTCAAAGAACAACTTCAATATTTATGTGTACCGTCAAAATTAACCATATATATCATAACGTCAAATATAGCAACACATCATACAATTAAATCTCCCAAACATGCCGTCAAATAAAATTATACTGCAATGCGAGCAGGAGAAACAAGACGTTGACCGTTTTTCGGCTAAACTCTGGGAGAAATCCGTGTCATTTACTTGTGAAAGAAGACGCTAATAATACCCATTACTGTTGCACTGATATCCACTCGTATCGGATGCCCATCGCGCATAAAACGTAAACGACAGGAAGGAAAAAAAAGTTTTATCAATAAAAATATAACTTAGGACCAATAATGAAGAAAAGGAATGTTAAGGAGAGAGCAAGGGAGTAAGAAATTATTACGAGTAATTCCTAGTAATCGCGTAATTCTTTGGTTATCAATTGGCATTAAGTACGTACATTTTATGTCTAGACTATCTGAATATCAAAGAATTTTTAAATGTACATATTACATTGGTTTTACTATCGGAATGACATTTATTCTGCTCTCTCATTGGCTCTTGTTTGCTTCATTCTTTTATGTTCGTGGTTTAGTTTAATATTTCCTCTCTCTTATCCGCACACTCAATTGAATTTATTTTAGACAAGCATGGCTTGTACGTTGGACATAAATGTGGCAATGAGCGTATGAAATCAATGTCCATCATATCGGCGACTGTTCAAAAATCCTTCAATCCTTCCAATAAGCTTACGAAATCAATAACAAAAGTCAATACCAGAACCATCCAGTACAGGACTATTTATTATCAACTTTAGCACTTAATTAATTATTTATACCCTCAGATAATTTTTAAGCAATCATTTGAACCACGTCAAAAGAATCAGTGAAAATAATTTCTTGAAGTGAAAGTATCCGATAGGTGAGTACGATCCACGTGGGGACAATTTCTTTTATCAAGAAAATGTTTAATGTCCAACAGGGAAATCGGACCACCACCTCCTACCACTGGACATGAAGGCGATGGCTCCCAGTGGCTCTGACAGTTGTCCCGGAAGTTCACGCGTGCCAGTATAGTTTAATGAAGCAAGCGCGCGCTGGGCGTTACAGTTAACGGGAAATGAACTGGTGAGCAGGGAACACAATTCTGGACACTGATAACAGGAACTGCATGTTGGGTATCTGTCGTTAAACTTTCAAAGACAGTCTCATTAAGTAATCATCTTACTGAACAAACTAATGCAGCAACTTTTTAAGAAATAAATAAAACAAAAGACGTTTTAAATTTGTTCATTTATATTTTAAAAATTTACCGTCAAAAACTATCGCCAAATGGATGGTGTATATGCTTATAATAAGTAAACATAGAAAATAATGTAATGTGCATGTTAACAAATATGGAGGAAGAACTTCACGACCAAAGAGGAAAAGGACAAGGCAGGTGGGTTTTTTTTTTAAGTTAAACAATGAAATTGGTTTATAGCGTATGGTATCAACTTATTGGAAATTTTGTGTTAAACGTACAATTAGTTAAGGCCAATTCACCTAATAATATCCTAATACAATACTCTGTTCCACGCAATGTTTAAAATTCCATCCATGTTGCTGATATTGAAATATCTAGAAATGGAACAAAGAGCATTCTGTTGATGTACAGTACAGGTGTTCTCTAAAAAGGCCCAAGTCGACGACGTGACTCCGTTGCGGTGCACATGTATTTTTCGCACTCTATACCCCTTGTATTTATACAAAGGATGAAAAATACCTCGTAAATTGCGCAAGGAATGCTGTAAAACTTAATATACTAAAATCTTTATCGCACTTATTTTACAGGGTAAATAACGATGGAAACGGTAAAATGTTTTCATTTATTTATTCGTTAATTTAAAAAAAGCTCTAATAATAGTAATAATATCATAATTATAGCGTACTTAAAAGCTTGTTTTAGAAAATAAAACTTTTTTCATTGAACCAACTGACAAAAAGGTATTTGTTCTTGAGGAAACTAGTTTCTATAGAATACAAAAGAATTTGATTTTGTGTGTTCCAACATGGAGATTACGTAACGTGCATTTTTTTAAAAGAGGTTTTCACAGTAAGAAATTATTTTAGCCACTCTTTGTCAACTCACGTGATAATATTTATTTGTATTAAGAAATATGGCATTGAATAAGTTTCCAAGCCCACGTAAAGAAAATTGCTAGTTATAGAATCATGTGATACACTAAATGTCATGAGAAAATATTGTAGTATTTAAAAGTATTGCAAATTAAGTTGAAAAACGTCACTGAGAAAACCACAAGAGATTTTCGACGGCGTGCGATTTATATTTAATGTTGTCTTTCTGCTTTTGTATGGTCTGAACTTTGTTGGAAGTGGCATGAAGCCAAAACGTCATTTTAAATGTGTATCTCAACACGTATTCCACTACTACCTACGTGTACACAACTAGACCACGAGCCTTAATATCTCATGCTCATTGTCAGTGGCCATCATTCAAGTATTCCTGCTTCTCTACAAGTCATGGCGGAAGATGATATTTCACCTCGATACAAATTATATGGCATCTGTCGCATTTAGGTCATCGTTGGACGGTGAATAATAGTAAGGGTTTATTTGCAGCTTTGTTACACGCCATTCAGTGACTGTAGCCCTAAATCCACAGGCCAGCGTCAAGATACCAGGGATCATTGTGTGGTTTTTAGAAAATTGAAATTCACTTCGATTCTCATTTTATTCACAATGTGTTTCATCAGAGGGAAAGACTACATTTCACAGTGGAGCAATTCAGAGCATTTTATTTTGGGCTTAAAATTTCTTCGGCTTTTAGAAACTACATAGCTATCTTTATGAGTGTGGTAAAAATTCGTGGATTTCCTATAAGTTTGACACATGAACTAAATCTATGGTATTCTAACATTAAGCGCCTATTAGACATTGAAATAGTTAAGTGCATCTTAAAATATTCAATAATAATAAGTGTCGTGAGTTGGAATAAAGAGGCCAATCCCGAAGCAAAAACTACAAAACCTAAGAGCTGATTCCAATAAAAGGTCGCAAGTGGACATGTGAAATGTCCGGCATCCTTCCGTCTCGCGAGACGATGGTGCATCACCGTTGGGTTGGGTTGCATTTCCTCGAGTGACTGTGCAGTCCTATCCTTGAGTGACAGTCTTTGCCACAGTTTTTACACACGAGTTCTGTGCTTCCAAATGTTTTGGCCTTTCTCCTAGCTCTTCTGTCTGCAGCCTCCTCCATTCTTCGCTCCTCGGCTACTATCACGCCCTCTTTGACAACTGTGCGCCACGTAGATCGGTCTTCTGCCTTACACTCCCAGTCACTTGTATGTATTTTGGCTGCTTTCATGTCCCTTTGACAGACATCTTTAAATCGCAAGCGTGGGCGTCCTGTTTTCCTCTTTCCTGAAGCAAGTTCACCATATAGGAGGTCCTTCGGGATGCGGCCGGGGCTCATTCTTTTGACATGTCCTAGCCACCTCAGGCGTCTATCACTAAGAATTGAGAACATGCTTTGGGTATTGGCACGCGTTAGTACCTCACTATTAGGTACTTTTTCTTGCCATTTAATACCAAGGATGCGGCGCAAGCATCTCAAATGGAAGCTGTTAAGCTTACGCTCTTGTGATGTATAAGTGGTCCATGTCTCGCTCCCATATAGTAGTGTACTGATGACACAGGCTCGATAGACGCACAGTTTGGTTTTCTCCGTTAGCTTGGTGTTTTGCCAGACCCGCTTATTTAGTTTAGCCATTGTTGCGGCTGCCTTGCCAATTCTGCTGTTTATTTCTTCTTCAATGGACAGTGTATTGGAGACCTTGGATCCCAAGTAGGTGAAGCTGTCCACAACCTCCAAGTTTTCATTATCGATATTTATGGTAGGAGGAGGTCGAGTGTCTTGGGCCATGATGTTTGTCTTTTTCAAGCTGATTTGCAGACCAAATTCTTTGCAGGCATTGGAGAAGCTTGACACGAGTTGTTGCAAACCAGATTCTGTATGTGCTGTTAGTGCCGCATCATCCGCAAATAGTAGCTCTCGAATTAGGACATCCGTCGTTTTGGTCTTGGCTCGGAGGCGGGCAGTGTTGAAAAGTCCTCCATCAGCTCTGGTATGTAACCAGATTCCCTCACTGCTATCCTTGAATGCGTATCGAAGAAGTACAGAGAAGAATATTGCGAAGAGTGTTGGTGCGAGTACACAACCTTGTTTAACTCCGCTGCTGACAGGGAAGGCCTCTGACTTAGCTCCATCGAACTGTACTGTGCCAAGCATATTTTCATGGAACTGTCTGATGATGGCAAGTAGGTGAGGGGGACATCCAATTTTTGCCAGTATTTGGAATAGCCCGTTGCGACTGACTAAGTCGAAGGCTTTTGTAAGGTCCACAAATGCAATGTATAGTGGCATCTGCTGCTCTCTGCATTTTTCCTGGAGCTGTCGTATGGAGAACACCATGTCTATGGTAGACCGACCGGACCGGAAACCACACTGAGATTCTGGATAGACGCGGGATGCTAGGCTTTGTAAACGTTTTAGTATAACGCGGGCAAAGGTCTTTCCTACAATACTAAGGAGTGAAATGCCGCGATAATTATTGCAATCACTCCTATCACCTTTGTTTTTATATAGTGTCACTATATTTGCATCCTTTAGGTCTTGGGGGATGTAGCCCTGTTCCCAGCAGAGGGACAGAATCTCGTGCAATGGTTGGAGTAAAGCTGTCTTGCCACTCTTTAGAACCTCTGGTGGTATTCCATCATTCCCAGGCGCTTTTCCACAAGCTAGACTGTCAATTGCTTTGCTCAGCTCTTCCTGTGTGGGCACGACATCAAGTTCTTCCATGAGTGGCATATCTGGGATGTCATCTAGAGCGGTGCTGGAGACTGTGGTAACTGTTGAATACAATTCCAGATAATGCTCAACCCACCGTTTTAGCTGTGCTGCCTGGTCTTGAATAATTTCTCCATTTTTGGACTTTAGGGGAGCAGCTTTTGACGTCAAGGGGCCCGTTGCCTTTTTGATGTTTTCGTACATGACTTTTGCATTGCCCATGTCTGCAGCTGATTGTATACTGGAACAGAGCTTAAGCCAGTAGGTATTGACACATTTACGTGCAACCTTTTGGGCAAG
>MUZC01001016.1:414070-457352 GCA_002072015.1 Radix auricularia
CAGGGTCTTTCATGCAGGAGGTATTGATGCGTGGACTTCCCTTTTTCATTGTGTGGTACGAGTTTTTCCTCATTATTCGTACTTTGCTGGCGACAAGGGAATGATCCGTGTCACAGTCGGCACTGTGATAGCTGCGAGTGAGTAGGACGCTAGCTAGTTGTGCACGCCTGGTGATAATGAGGTCCAGCTGGTGCCATTGGTGGGATCGAGGGTGTCTCCAAGATACTTGATGTATATCCTTGCACTTGAAGAAAGTGTTGGTCACACACAAGCCTCGTGAGCAGCACAATTCCAGAAGCCTTTGTCCATTTTCATTTAACTTTCCTCTTCCAAATAGTCCAAGGCAGGTGGGCCAGGCTTCGTGGTCGCTCCCCACTCTAGCATTGAAATCTCCTAGGAGATAGATTGCCTCGTCTTTGTGGATGCCGGCTATTGCCTGGTCTAACGCTCCATAGAACTGGTCCTTCTCTTCCGGAGTTGAATAGAGTGTTGGGGCATACACACTAAGAATGTTTGCTGGGCCCGCAGTTGTTCTGAGTCTTAGAGTGAGGATCCTCTCCGTGCCTGATGACGGTGGTTCAATGGATGGTAGAAGAGTGTTTTTAACAGCGAAACCCACACCATGCTGTCTAGGTTCGTCTTTCGGTCTGCCTTGCCAGAAGAAGGTGTAATTGGCCTCTTTGAGTGAACCGTTGTCTGGGAGCCTGGTCTCCTGAAGGCATGCTATGTCAATCTTTAGCCTTTTAAGTTCTCTATCGATTATTCCTGTCTTCCGTGTGTCGTTTATGGACTGCAGATCATCAGTGATGCCGGGACACATAGTCCTCACGTTCCAGCTAGCGATTCGAAGAGCTGGGGTCTTCTTTTTCTTTTTTGTATTTCTTGGTGCAGGGCTTAGTGGCCCACTTGTTGAGTGGTACTCTAATCTCCACGCACCCAGTGGAGAAGGCAGGCCATGACGGGATAGCACCTATTTGACTGGGGGCTGCCCAGTTTGAGGCGGGCGGTAGCTGTCCAGTGAGACATTGGTAGTCTCTCCCACCGTCGGAAGCAGCCCCTGGCGCCTAGCTCTACGTCAATTGAGCTTTGGCTTATAACCGGTAACTGCTGCTTCCCGTGTTTTGTCGACACCTTGCGGCGACGCTGGAGTGTCCTCTCCAGAGGTGATGCAAGCCTGGGCGGGTATTATGGAGAATTAGCTGCTGCCCATACAGCATATCCCCCCTCTCCACGTCAATGGTGTAACCAAGGGAACGACTTGCGTCGATGCAGCTTGGCTGCCATTGGCGTCGCAGGAGCTGCCGGTATGTACATAAGTCTTATGTATAGACCGCCTGTAGGTGCTCCAATTCCTGATTTTCTTTCAGGGTTTACTCCCTTAGCCTTTCCCGCAAGGCAGGTATAGCCGCAAGGCAGCGGAGGATTTGTATTCGGAGTTTCCTTCTCCTAGATGAACTACCAGCCAAGGTTTTAACGAGCATCATCTACCCGTAGGGGTGCCAGAACCGGGGTTTGAACCCGTGACCGATTTATATTTTTATTTTAGAATTGTTTTGTACCGCAGCGCACTAACACTTTGACCACCGCGCCCCCCTTGGACATGTGAAATAACAACACACATTTCATTTCATAATTTTGTTTTATTATAAATCGTGGACTGAAAACGATCACATGACAAGCAACCCTAAATTAAATAATGTGATGAGGCTCCCTCTCATCCACAGACGACTGGGCTAATACAACGGCTCGGGTCAATTGAAATGGTACAAAACAAGATAATGACCACCAGACGCCTACTTGGAAACTGTCAAATAAAAATTCTCCACATATTGATCGCCGTCCGGCACTGAACGCAGAAAACCACACGGGACGTCTCCGACAGTTGAGCCACGTGAGCCACGCCTGACGATGGCCCTTGTCTCCAAGTTCACAGGCGGGGGCCGATGAGAAACGACACGTTGATTTGTACTTGGGCTCTATTGTTGTTAGCACCCTAGCGACTATGGATGGTAACAACGTCAAATTTAAAGATGTCGAAGGGAACGACAGATGTGGGGGGTGGGTCGTCATTTAATCTGCGCAGATATCCGACGGACGCCGCGTAACATTTTTGAATTGTCGCTCAGAAAATTCTGAAAGGGCTAATACAACATCTGTCTTAGTGCACAAAAACGCATGGAGGCTGTGCAGCTTTGCACACGTGTTTGTTATTTTCACACGGACCAACGAATCTTAGAGGTAACGCTGGGTGGGGAGTGATATTTTTCTTATAGTGAAGTGGCGCTTCAGTTGTTAAAAATTGGAATCATGCTTAAAAGTCACTTTATCAAAACGTTTCCGCACTGTGGTGCTTGGCGCATCATACAAGACCATGCCAAAATGTCGACCTGGGGATAAATTAAACAACCCATAAAAACAAAGTTTTTTTTACTATAAATTCCTTATATATGAGACATAACTAAAAGTATTGATTATGTTCAATATAATACGCACCGCGCGACAGATCCTTGTGACATCGAGCGCTGGAGTGAACCTCCAGTGACTCGTGGAGGTCAACAATAGCAGATGATTACACATTCTACGTAGAGATACATAGAGATAAACTAAAAATTCATTACTTTAAGTACTGTAGATTCGATCGCTCTGAAATTTTGATACTATGCATTGTTATGTGACACAAGTGTATGTGCAAAGTTTTAGATCAATATGAACATGGGAAACGGGTCATTTTTAAGTCCTTTATATTAACTTCACCATCGTCTCTTGGCGGATAAAAACAAAAGTAAAAAATGGCCCATTTGCCGTGATGCTATCGAGCTGAAATTTTGAACATAGACTCGTGTCACCTAACAACGGATTGTTTCAAAATCTCAGATCGATCGAATGTACCGTAATAAAATTAATGCACTTTTAGTTTATCTCTATATAAATTTATAATGGCCGTCTGTTGTTGACATCCACGAGTTTGCTGAGTTCACTCCAACGATCGATGACCACACCCCCACCCCACCAGTACCCATTTTAGCGTATTTGGGAGTTAAGTCATTTTTAGTTTGTAAATGTTTGTTTTGAATGTAATCAATACTTTAAGTTCTGTCTCATATATAAAAAAAAATTGTTTTACGGGTTGTTATATTTACTTTTGTTTTTTCCGCGGAAGGGACCAAGATAGACAAAACGTTGAAGCTAATAAAAGGGATTTTTTTTTTAACGCACGTCGTAAACCTAGCGTTAAACGATTCCATAAGATTTGAATATATGAAAATATACACGCTTGTAGGGCTTACTCAAACACAGACTTTTCTTGTGGTCAACGTACGATATGTATTGCGTTTAACTAAGGTACACTGAGAAAATAACGTGCATACAGAGGCAGTAGTGTTTAAACTGAGTGAGACTCTGGCCTTAACACTGAGGCTATATACTTCACACTGAGACTATATACTTCACACTGTGGCTATATATTTCACACTGGCTATTTACTTCACACACTGAGACTATATACTTCACACTGTGGCTATATATTTCACACTGAGGCTATATACTTCACACACTGAGGCTATATACTGCACACTGTGGCTATATACTTCACACTGAGACTTGAGACTATATACTTCACACTGAGACTATATACTTCACACTGAGGCTATATACTTAACACTGAGGCTATAAACTTAACAATGAGATAATACCTTTAACAATGAGATTATAAACTTGACACTAGTCACTAGCTTGATACTGTAAACGTAACACTGAGACAATAACGTGAACACTAAGTCTCTGTGTCGTGTGTTGAAGTTGGGAAACATCCATATTTGTCTAGCCGGCCAGAAACTCGAGCACAACTCTATTCCCAATAGGTTGATTGGAAAGGTCGATGCTGTTGGCGTTTTTTTTCTTTCTTTTTGGTGAGGAATGTGCCAATTCAATCAGTGACTGAGACAAGAACGGTTTCATCTTTAAATTAAAAAATACAAAAACTTAAACTCAGCTCACTAAATTTTGAAGTAATCAAAGTTTCACGGATTCGTTGTTCTCTTGTAAAATGTAAAATACCTTAGACTTAGACATTAACTAGTTGAATAACTAGCGTCACCCTGTTATATGGAGGACACTTTTTAAGACTATTTGTATCATAGGTCGTATCAAGAGAGAAAAAAAAAATAATCCTACTAAAATGTATCAATTGAAAATATGTTGAATGACCCGAGGCGTGGGACGTTACACTTGACTCAGCTGTACATGGTAGCCATAATAAGACTAACGTACGTTTTAGTTTTAGGACAAGTGATCAATCACCGAAAAACTCAGACATAGCCATAACTTCTATCGACATCATGATAACTATTTCCCTTTCCAACACCCTTGAATCTTGATATCTCTTGTCACATTTTGTGCATGCAGCAAAAAGGTCTCTCTATTCGTTAATAAAAAAAAAATCATGTACCGTATCATAAGGTTTTGTTGTGTAAAAGTAAATCAAGACAGTCAAGATCATCAAGTTTCGCTTTCACCGCTAACTAACAAATCCTGCGGCTTTGATCATCGGAACTTTCTATTGGCACGACCGACCGTAGTTGACTTAGTCATTTTTAATGGTAGCGTGAGTGGATTGAGCGCAAAATAATGAAGACAACAGTGAGCGGAGCATTGAAAATACTGGGATACTATTAATACTAATAATACTATATTATTAACCTTTTCACCAACCAACTAGCCACGCATCAATCAAAGGTACGAATATTTTTTTCGCTAACAGCTACAATTAGAAATAAATGTGCTATTAATTCTCTTTGTTACATTTTTGCATATTTTATTTCCAAACAAAATTAATTTTATGAAAAATCAATATAAAGAAAATAAACTTACATCTATAGATAAATATACGCCAAAAATTCTTTATATTACTTTAAATGGAAACAAAATTTTAAAATTCACGAATGGTCGTGAGAATTAACTGTTTTTTTTTTTAAAATAATGTTTTTATTTCCTTCACAGAAACTTGAAACTCTAGGTAATCTCCCATGAGATGTCATTAAAGCTCAAAATGAGTGACGACTCAGCTTGCTCACTGTGGCTATTACCCCGCCTTGTTTGTGCACAAGTGCGTGCAGCAATTCAATGAATTCTTGTGGTGAATTTCATTGTTTGGTATAGGCCATGAAATTAACTCGCCCTATCATTTCCCCTCTACATACAACATACTAAATGTCCGTATAATAATATAATAACGGTTTCTATCTCACTGATCGCTTGTTGAAGCCTCATACAAAACCATTATTAACTAAAACAATACCGGAAATTTTTCAACTTATTCCAACATTTTTAAATAAGTTAATTTTTTAAAACCAATCTGTTTATTTTAAAATAGACAGAAATTAATTACTGTAAATAACAATACAAAATAGGGCCTACTGAATATATAAAGTTACAGTTTAGGTAGCGATTAGATGTATGAATGAACAGTTTAGGTAGCGATTAGATGTATACATGAACAGTTTAGGTAGCGATTAGATGTATACATGAACAGTTTAGGTAGAGATTAGATGTATACATAAACAGTTTAGGTAGAGATTAGATGTATACATGAACAGTTTAGGTAGAGATTAGATGTATACATGAACATGTAGTGTTTAAATGTATAAATGAACAGTTTATGTAGTGTTTAAATGTATACATGAACAATTAAGGTAGCGAATAGATATATACATGAACAGTTTAGGTAGCGATTAGATGTATACATGAACAGTTTAGGTAGCGAATAGATGTATACATGAACAATTTAGGTAGCGAATAGATGTATACCTGAACAGTTTAGGTTTCGATTAGATGTATACATGAACAGTTTAGCTAGCGAATAGATGTATACATGAACAGTTTAGGTATAGCGCTTAGATGTATACTACAGTTTAGGATGTGTTCAAAGTAATGTAAACATGAACAGGGATATTTGGTTTTTTTTATGTAAACATCACAGTTAAGATTGTGTTTAGATGCAAACAATATTATTATTATTAATATTATTATTATTATTATTATTATAAACAGTAACAGGTTATTTTTACTGCAAACATGAACAGTATGGTAGGTCGTTAGCCTTTCAGTGTTAACATGAACAGTGATAGTTTACCTTATGGCGCCAACATGATCGGTTGTATATGTCAAACACAAGAAAACATAACGGAGTTTTAGTCCTCGTGATGTTCCCAGTAGTTTACATTGAAACATCGTGGAGCACCGATTCAAAATGAACACTTAGAAATCGGCGCCGTGGTTTGAGTTTCTCCGAACAACAAAAACTCAGTGAAACACTAGACCATAATAGAGACAGACAATCGGCGTTAAACAAAAAATTAGCCACGTGTAGCATTACCAAGAATCGCCACTTCATCCCACTAGGTTTTTTTTCACCTTGCGGTGTACGGTTCCATCTTAAGAGTGCGGTATCGATCACATTCTTCTATAAACTGGGAATAAGACAAGGGAGAGCATGTGTAAACATGCATGAAATGGCAACAGTGGGGCAGGCAAGGGAACGCCCTGTGTTTCGTCAGGATGTGAGATGAGTGGGTCCAAATGTGTACATTGTGGACTGTGGAGTCCATTCTTATTTAGGTCACTACTTCGGGATTCGGCTCGAACCATGGCCGTCTTAACGCATATGCCCTTTGGGAATTAGCCCGGGGGCCCACGAGTATAGGGGCCCTATGGGAATGTTTATTTATATATATTACGTATTTTTTTATTCGGGGGGGGGGGGCGCACTCCTTCTTTGTCCAGTGGCCTAACACCGTTTCTTTGCCCAGGGGCCCGAAATGGTGTAAAGACGGCTCGGCTCGAACATTGGATTAAAAGTCTCTCATTAAACTTGTGATGTCAAGAATAAATTAAGAACATCTCTACTACTATTATCTAACAGAAAAAAAATCGTGAAACGATCGATTTCTAATAGAAATAGTAGACAAACAATAAAGCGATAAACGGCAGATCTTCATATCTTCATACATTTTTTAAGAGAAGAAATTCCCCGAGTTTTCTTTACCAGGACCTTCAACAGACATGATGGCTCCAGGCATGGGAGCACCGGTCAATAATCTGCGCTGGTTTCCTCGCCAGAAATGCTAAGGCGTTAAAGCTTGACTACTTGTTCCGATGATAGCAGGTTTGGAAGGCGATCAATAGACTATTATTGTTTAAGACGACAGACGGGCGTTTGACGGGGCCAATGGTGTGTGAATACAGGGCTTTATAAGAGAAGCATCACAAGTGGACGGCTTGGATTTGAATTGAATATAGCAGAATGGTAGTATGGTGTTATGAGTTATAGAGTAGAGTTGAATTAAGCTTTGGGCTTTAACAAAAGTAATTAATGTATTTCAGTGTAATAAGTGTGGTTTTTAATTTAGATAATTTTTAACGGTAAATAAATTAATGTTTTCTGTTACGAAACAGTTTTATTGCTCTGAGCAGATTTCATATCAAAAATTGGAAAGGGGAGAAGCACACAGCAAGACATATTTGCTTATAAGGTTAACAATGTTTTAAAAATGAACACCACACAAGAAACTAATTAAATAAAACAAAAAGCACAGTAGTAGTGCCAACAATCGGCGTTTAAACCCGACTTACAATTCTTCCCTAAATCAATTATTTTATTTTTGTCCAGAGGTGTCAGGGCCTCGGGTCCTATCGAGAGATTTGGCCCTATCACAAATAGACCCGAAGGGCTTCCGAAATGAAACTTGACAGTGGAGAGGTCACGTTACGGCCAGCAGTGAAATGGTCTCCCAGCTGATAGCACAAACACACGCCACGCCGTGCCCAACTCCGGGAACGGATCTCGGGATGTGGGGTGGAATTAATGGACGAGAGAATTTCAATTAGAAGAAATAGGAAGCTATGTATCTTTTGTTTGTTTGTTGTTTTTTGTTTGTTTTGTTTTTTTTAATCATCGGATCCAACCACAAAATATCCAAGGTTATCAATCCATTATCCATAAAGTATAGTGTCTTCTTATGTTTCGATTTCACAAGATTCCGAGCTGACGGCTCTGTTAAAGTTAGAGACTAGAGCTGAATCTGAAAACTACAGCAGTATCAATAGAAATAAGGCCAACTGAACATTTCGTGACTCACACTCATTACGAGGCCAACAGTCCCAACGTTAGATGCAGGACATGATCTTTGAAGGTCTGATAAAACATCTTAGGGTTAGATGACAAGGTGTCTGACGGTCTGATAAAATATATTAGTGTGAGATGACAAGGTGTCTGAAGGTCTGATAAAACATCTTAGTGTTAGATGAAAAGGTGTCTGAAGGTCTGATAAAACATCTTAGTGTTAGATGACAAGGTGTCTGAAGGTCTGATAAAACATCTGAGAGTTAGATGACAAGGTGTCTGAAGGTGTGATAAAACATCTTAGCGTTAGATGACAAGGTGTCTGGCGGTCTAATAAAATATCTAGGTGTTAGATGACAAGGTGTCTGACGGTCTGATGAAATATCTCAATTTTAAATGATAAAGTGGCCAACCATTCGGTAACATATATATGTAATAAACGGCTTGACAAAGAAAGATACTTAACGTTAGAATGGTTTATACGTAAATTAAGTTCATGATTTTTCTGTCTTCCTAAGAAGAATAATAAAAGGGAACTGTATATTATATAATTCATTAGGGCTGCAGAAATTAATGATTAATCGTTAAAAATGTAAACGATTAAAATTAATTTGATCGATTAAAATTCGAATAAGATTTAAGAATATATTTCTATATTTTCTATTATATATATACTTATCATAATTTTCCCTCGTATAATATTATTTATTTGGACGTGCATAAGTATACAAAAAGTTTTCATTCCTTATTTCTTGCATAGCCGAACGAATTTGAAGTGATACGTCATACAATTTGGGAGCCATGAAATTACCGCGACTTAACCAATTTCGCGAAATAATGAATCTCAACATAATGATATCTATATATGCTTAATGAAAAATATAATTCATCGAAATTAATCCCGATTCATCGAACAACAAAATTTGTTTATCAGTACCAGCCATATTTAATATATAAAATAAGTTACTGGTTTTATACACGTACGCCTAAATACAAGCAGACATGGGATAAGACATGATAGGAGCTAATAGGAAGAAACATGCCTTAGCCTTGGTTCACTATTCAAAAAGCTAACACTAAATTATGAACCCATCTTGAGCTTTATCTATGTTGCTTTGAAAAAATCAATGTACAGCACGTAACATTATCATTCAAACAGGCATATTCGCTAAAACCCTCTGCCACTATCCTGTTAAAGTTAAATACACATTCTTTTAAAATTGTATTCCACGGCATCCATGTTATCATTATTTTTATTATTAAATAACTTTGTTTTTGATGGGAATAACAAAAAAAGCTTTGATTTAAATTCATCGCCGTTTTTATATAAATCATTTTCAAAATATTGTTTTTTACATTCTAGGCTCTAGACTCAAGACAAAGCTCCCTTACCTATAGGCAACAAAGTACTGCGATCAGTCACTTACCCTTCAGTGGTAGAACTGTAGAACATTATATTTAAGTTAACTTGATGCTACATTCAAATTACCACGTCTCGGCTTTCTGTAGAAATAAACGAAATCACAGCTCGCGTTTCTCGCAGTGATAAAAGTAATACAAGACAAAACTTGAGAAAAATATATTTCAATTTTACGTGCTAGCTTCTAGTAGAACGCACTTAAATGGGGCGGGTGGTTACTTTTTAATCAATTAAATTTAAATACTCCCACACTTCGTTTTCAGAAACTGAACTAAATTAGTTTTATCTCACACTAATTTGATATTTTTAAAAAAAACCTTTATTACAACTATTGTTATCTTTATTAGCTTTGTGCGAAAATGTGTTCAAAACGATAGAAATAATGTATTAAATAGAAAAGAGAACGTTAATGTGTACTGATACTGATAATAAATTCCTAGAACAAAACATTAAACACCGTCCGTAATATGAAACGTTGTGTTGCTTGTAATGCACGCAATTTGATTATTTATTTCCAGTAATTTAATTAATTAATCAAATATTTGCAGACAGCCGAAACAGAATACAAGTTTTGCCCCGTCGTGGATAAGTCGTTTCATGTTCTTTGATCTGACGACGTTAAAGTCGTCCCCAAGAGATTAGCTTTCCAATGGTCTCCCTCCTCCCCGCCACCCCCCAGAAGGGCAATGATACAATATTTATTTTTTTATCGTGGTTATAGGCATAGGCTAGGAGATGGTTAAGAAGGCTAAGGCCAAGTCAATCCATCACATAGGCTAGGAGATGGTTAAGAAGGCTAAGGCCAAGTCAATATATCACATAGGCTAGGAGGTTGTTAAGAAGGCTAAGGCCAAGTCAATCCATCACTTAGGCTAAGAGATGGTCCAGAAAACCCCTAGACCAAGACAATCCATCACATAGGCTAGGAGGTGGTCAAGACGGCCCCTAAGACCAAGTCATCAATCTATCACATGATGAAAGATGAAGAATTGTGTGTGGCTAATAACAGTAATCCAACGTGACCAGCCAGCCAGACGAGCTGGTGGCTGATCCTAGCACGAAGACACGGTGTAACCATGGCAACTCTTGATAACAAATGGTGTCAGCTCACTTTCAAAGCAACGAAGTTGCTTAATTAGGTAGAAAATGCCCCCTCATTAACACGTGCGGAATATGATCCCCCAAGAAAATGGGAATAGGGAGACTAAAGAATATCACTAATAGGTCGGACATCATTTGAACAACATGACGCCCATCACATCCTTTATTCTGGCCACACCACTTCTCCCACACTTCACCCTACCCAACATGTCACAAACCATTTCTTTCGTCTTTTGCTGTCACTTAACGGCACGATGAATCCCACCACCTCACACTTTACATGAACTCTACTGGTTTAAAACTCTCTAAACCCCTTCACACACCAGTTATTCTGTACCCCAGCTGCTAACTCTCTAATACAGGGATCTCCAAAGTCCAAACTACGGCCCGCGAGTACCTCTCATCCGGCCCCTGGAGACCTATTAATCTCTTTTTTTTAAAGATACTATTTTTACCTGTAGTTTACCACAAAATTGTGTGTAGTTGGCCCTCAAACTGCTGTTTGGCAGCAAAAAAGAACCTCCGGCAGAAAAGTTTGGAGACCCCTGCTCTAATATGAGGAACCAGAAATTCTCTGCATTCTCTAAAAAGTTCTCCAAGATGTCAAAGGTAAAAGTAGAAAGTTAAGCAACTAAGACTTTTATTATCTTATTCTTTAAAACTGGTCATTGGTGAAGGCAAGTGGCGCGTGAAAGGACCGCGTTGCTTGATTGGTTAATGGCCCAAACAACGTCGATGGCCTACTCCAGGGCTCTGAGTATGAGACAATGACTAAATTAGTTTGCCTCGATTAACTTTTAAAATAATCAGAAACGGGTGCGACACCTGAGACAGCAGAGTATTTTCTATTTTTAATCTGATTCTTCCATTTAGGAGCAGCCTTAACTAACACTCCGCGTTGTATTGTGGGCGACGATGTAGTCTCAAAATTTGTACTGAGTTTTCTGGTGCGGTCATATCAGATCAAAATGCTCGCTACATAACTTCCTCATCTGTTCAACAATATTCGAATAAAACCATTTCTGATTAAAGCCAGCCTGCCCATAGCTAATTCTAAACATAGGCTGCTTAAAATGTTAGGCAACTTTGGAATGACAATATAAAGATCGTGAAAAATAATTTTTAGCCGAGAAGGCATCCGAATAAAATTTCAGTTTCATCTCCATTGGATTTCAGTAGGTAGAATCAGTCAAAGAAAAATATCGGTTACTGACTAACTGATCCATTGATTGTGTATGGTGTTTATCTGCTATCGTTATTCAGGATCGGTATTAAGTATTTGCATAATTTCAACAGGAAGGGAGTCAAAAATTTAAAAAATAACATGCTAAATATATTACAACTGTAGGTTACTCAAACTCAAAGATTAGTGGATGTCACTCGTTCAGTCTGTCTTGGGGTGGAAATGGGACAAATTTGAGACGCAATATTTCACCACAACCAAATCAATCAGCGCTAAGTCAAGACAGATATGTTGAATAACGATGAACAATCGCAAACCAAATGAGGCGTGTCGACGTTTATAAAATTTAAATGTTATTGAACAGATATTTATTTTCACTTACAATTACGAACATAATTATGGAAACTGCGACTCATAAAAGTCTATAGAAATTATTCACCGTGACTTATATCTCTGGTACTTTGGTGAACATCCGCCCGTTGCAATTCATATTTTCTCCCTTCAACTTCAATCAAATTTTGAGCACGAGGGGGGGGGGGTGTGGGTAACTGATTACTTACAGAAATAAAATTATTATGTAATTTTGAAACACGATGCAAAGAATTTCAAACAAATTATATGGCGAGGAAAAGGGATGTCTGGGGCAAAGGGAAAGAAGAAAAAAGAGTGCAACCGAGGAGGGCCCGTAATGACATCTGAGCGTTCCTTCCATTTGTAAATGGAAGGAGCGCTCCAATGTCCGAAATGAGCTCCAATGTCCGAAATGAGCTATGGCTTAGATAGGGGCATATCCTGCAAGGACTAGGAGTCTCCTCTGGGAACTGAGACAAGTCCATGGTAAGGAAGAGAGAACCATGGATTGCGAGAAGCATAGCGATTGGATGCAAGTGGCATGGTCAGTGGGTGAGGGAGAGAGCCTTTTGAGTTCAATTCATTTTATCTAAAGACGTTGCGATGCGTAAAGATGTTAATTACCCCTGAACAAACTATTCAGATTTTATTGATATCTTCCACAGCCACCCGCCTCAGAATGCCACGAGCAAGACTCATCAAATATTTACTCTCAAGTTCCCTGTCTGCAACTGTATATTTAAGGTTTCAGTGTCGCTCACAGTTGTATACTTAATCCCGACTCAATTCTGCACAGTGTAAGTTGACAATCTTTTGTAATTTGTATGTAAATATGTACCTTTAGTCTTACTTGCAGCTAAGTGAGAAAACTATTTTCTTTAAACTTTAAATTAAAATTAAAAACCTATCTGCATTTCTGTGTTGATTCCGTTTAATGGTCGCAGAGAAAAATTAGCTTAATCTGTAACATTAATTTTTTGTTATTAATGATGCGTTCTATAAAATATATAACAAAATGACATTATTGGGCTTTTTTATCAAAGAATTTTAAAACATTTTATTTTAATATTTTTTTTAAATAATTTACAAGTCTCCAGGAGATGTAATTTGTAATGAAGCCATCAAAATAATTGACGGTGGATTGTTGGAGGACATGATATCTGATCAATGAAATTTAGAAAGCTAAGAATATACAATATACTTGAATGTACCATAATTTGGTACATGCAGATTGCCTGAAGATCGCACAGCTGGCAGCAACATGGTTGGCACTGACTTCTTTAAATCATTAACTTCCTCTCATTTTCATTTCACAGAAGGAATTTGGGAGTCAGAGCTTACAATTTTTGTTAAAATATAATTATAAAAAAATATAGCTTATCGTGAATTCATGTGTACTAAAAAAGCACTAACATTAACTTGATTAACATGACATAATGTACGTTTCATCAGCTACAAGAAATTAGCTGATGGATATCATCATAAAGATCTTGTTAAAATGGTTGAACAATATAACTTTTTAACTATAGGCCGATCTTGCCCTGCGGGTCGTTCGTTAAAGTATAAACAACATGGTGCAAACGATTAGAGCAGCAACGAGTTAACCCTGTCAAATAGTGCGTGTGCAAAGGCAGGACATTGGTCATGATTGGTCGAAATGCATACAGTGGGTTAGTAGTTAATTGATTAAAGAATTTAACTACAACCAAAGTTTGCTGCGATAAACTAAAAAATATTCTTTTCACAGCCTTCATTTGATAGTTAACTTCTTAAGAAGAATTCACTCAATTTAATCATTTCAAATGTTTGTGTCTAAAAATCTCAGGTGGTGTTATTATTATTGGAATCTTGACTTTGATATCAATTAGTTATCAGAGACAACTTTCATGTTTATGGGTGATCATCTGAGCTGGTACAATGTATGATTCGTATAATGATATATTGTGTTTCATGTTGTGTGCGCGTGTGAAAGGGGTAGTGCGGATGACAGTGTGCCCTAAGTGCATCATGTACGATGGGACCCAGTGCACCGGTTTAAGAGAATTAACTCTTACTACAAAAAGTATGTCAGGATTTGCATTTATCGAAAACACCGGGCCTTTGACAATGTGCAAATAATGTTTTAATTTAAATAATGCCCACGACACACAATTTCTTTTTAAACAATCACTGATGCATTACCAAGATACAGTCCTAATCAAATGCCCAGCAAAATTATTCAACCTACGAAGTCCTGGATGTCTTGCTGATCGAACATGACATGGTCATTAGCGGGAGGTCAGTGGACAATAGAATCAATGACCACACGGCGCTTCTAGAACAGGAAAGGTCATTACATATGAGAGTGTGGTGGTGACCAAAAGACTGGTGGTAACAAAGAGGGCGGTGGTCACTATAGATGTGGAGATGTTAGTAAATGCCGTATGAAAATCACGGAAACCTTAGTAGCTGATTTGTGACGTAGACTAGTAGGACTTGCATCCTTGGCGCTAAAATTATTGACAAGTCCCATTCTCATCACTTAATATATTTTGGTTTAAAGTTTAATTACATCTGTTTAAATTTTGTGTGAAAAATGTTATTTATAATTCCACAGGCAATAAATCGGAGTTAGCAGCACCAGCGTAGGCGACGACAGAATATTGACACAAATAAAAGACCTCAATGGCTTGTGCTATTTAGCGCTCACTTGTTCTAGCATTAATCCCCCGTATTGTACCGCTAACAAACATTTGTTGACAATCTCAACAATGCCATAAATATAACGCTTTCCAAAGTCGATATCTCCAGCCGTGTCGCAGCACAACGGCCGTTATGAAGCAGAATAACGTCAGTTGTTACCGGATGAAGCCAGACCTTGGATGAGCACGCCCTGTGGATCAAACGGTAGTAGGGCAGTGTACATGTATTATCGCCATCACGTTCCACCCAACCGTGAATACACATTTTACACACACAGTCAACAAGATGGACATGACGTCAGATGTCCATTTTGGTGCTGCTGTTTTAGATAAAACATCCGCCTTCCTTATTCAAAGAGCGAAGGACGTTCAGAACTGATGGTCCATGTCCTGAGCTGACATATGTAATATCCACCAATGGCGTGGGAGGAAAACACCAAGGTGTACAAGGGGTAGTCAGGGGGTTGCTACACTGTTTGATCATATTTGATGGTACTTATACTTATAAATTAATGTATAAATCATGTTTATTAGAATTTTAACCCTTAGCAGTTTTATTGAGATTTTGAGCGAAACAATGTTGCTACACTAATACTAATATAACTCTAATATTTTACAGCAACATATTTAAATTCCGATAAAAACAATTATATCAAAGAACGTAGAGGTGGGGGTTGTTAGGTGAAATAAAGAGTGTGTGGCGCTACAAAAACAAAAACACAAACAAACACGCACAAAAGTTAGCATAATTCGAGTTGAGGTGTAGAAGTCCAATCTGAGGCAAAATGATCAGGAACTTGATGATTTCGGGGATTAATTGTGCCTATACTATACTTCAACTAAAACGCCGTTCACAGATGTGACTATTTCCTCAAGTTCCTTAAACCACTAGAAATCACAACTAGTCATTTTATGTTAGGTAACTCACACTGTTCTCATAACAGTAAGTGCATTAAAAAACATGGTCAATAGTCTATATCGAAATGTGTAGGAGTATTTAATATGACAGGAATCTCTACACTATTTGGTTATACTGAGCTAGACAATGAGCAAAGGAGGAAATACTAACACCTCATCGTATAGTTTAGCTCACTTTTAAAAAAAATTCATAGTTTTCACACAGCCTCTCAGCTGATACATTACACAGCCTCTCAGCCGTTACATCATTACACTGCATCTCAGCCGTTACATCACACAGCCTCTCAGCTGTTACATCACACAGCCTCTCAGCTGTTACATTACACTGCATCTCAGCCGTTACATTATACAGCATCTCAGCCGTTACATCACACAGCCTCTCAGCTGTTACATCACACAGCCTCTCAGCTGTTACATCACACAGCCTCTCAGCTGTTACATCACACAGCCTCTCAGCTGTTACATCACACAGCCTCTCAGCTGTTACATCACACAGCCTCTCAGCCGTTACATCACACATCCTCTCAGCTGTTACATCACACAACATCTCAGCTGTTACATTATACAGCATCTCAGCTGTTACATCACACAGCCTCTCAGCTGTTACATTACACAGCCTCTCAGCTGTTACATTATACAGCATCTCAGCTAATACATTACACAGCATCTCAGCTGTTACATTATACAGCATCTCAGCTGTTACATTAAACAGAATATCGGCATCAATATTACATATTTCAACTGTTACACAGCCTATAAGGCAGTGGCGTCGCTAGGGGGGTGCGGGCCGCCCCGGGTGACACCATAAGGGGGTGACACCAGACCGTAAAATTCTATATATTCCCGTTATTTGGCACTGGAAAACTCGGAGGAATTCTATTAGTTAAATCATGAGGGGGTGACACCATGAGCTACCGCCCCGGGTGACACCATGAGCTACCGCCCCGGGTGACACCAACCCTAGTGACGCCTCTGCTATAAGGTTTTACTCCCCACAAGATATCGGCTGTAACAGTACAAAGCATCCCAGTTGTAACATGACTCAAGTCTATACATAATACACTTATTTCTGATTTTTCGCGTACAATTTATGAAAGATATGCTACAAGGATTACTGTTTCCAAACCAGGTTAAATGCCCCATAGTACTTTAATGCGGCTCTCAGTTACTACAGGTCTGGCCACCCGTGCTATATGCCGATTCACTCAAACAAAGATATCCACTACCGCGAGGGTTGGCGAACTTATTTGCCCGATACCCCAATATTATATAATTGTATGTTGTCATTACCAAGTAAATCTGTGCGTGTAAGCGTTATCGAGACAAGACTCATCAGAACGTGGCAGAATTTAGAGGATTGTATAGGCCCCAAATGAGTCTGTATTACCCCCTTGTTGCGCCAAATGGTGTAAATTACCCCTGTTCGCCGACCATTGCACTGCGGTATAGTATAGAGTTTTCAAGTTTTATACACACCTCTTTTTAAAGTAAAATTAACTATTAACTTTTCCACAAATACGTAAAGAGCTGAAAGACTCCAAACCCGGCTTCCGAATTTAGTATTTAGCTCTGCTGTGTTCATACTTGACTTTATAGATTAACACGCCAGAATGAGTAACGTTTTTCACGACATTTTACTCTGTATTTAAATAATAACCAACATAATATTCAATCTCCCATTCACCCGCCCACCCTTTCCCCGAACCATGGGGGTTAAATTGAATTCGATTTAAAGAATAATCTTCCAGTAATTAGATTTATCTAAGCAGCCCTGCTCAGTTTTATTACGGCTTAGCTGGTTTAGGGATTTATCATTCAATACGGTTAAAAAATTAGATTATTGTCAGTATACTCGGGAGGGGGGATAAACAGAAAAAGGGTAGGAATTTAGGAATTGGGAATATCTACAAAATGGAAGTTTTGTATTCAAGTCTTCTATTCGTTGGTGTAAAATATTGAAACTTAATATTTAAATTGAACAATAATTTGAATCATTTTAAAAGAAAAGCAGATTTTTCTGTCAAACTGAACAAAATGAATTCATAATATTAAGCACACTTAAAATTCATTTTGTGAATACCACATTCCTACAAATATACAACAAATTATGTTCAGTTAAACGTTTTACTAAAACAATTACAAGGCCACAAATGGGCAGTTGTAATTGGTGGGATTAAATAATAAATTATATTTTCAACAATAAAAAGATATTGTTATTTCATAAAGACTAATAGGTAATAAATATTATCATAAAAAATGTTCAAGAATTACCAGCTGACTGAAATTGTTTATTTATTAATTTCAAAAATCATTAGTTAATAAAGATGTAAATATATTTTGATTTTAAAAAGGCTTTTACTATTTAAAAAAGTCATTAAAATAAATAACTGAATCCAATATTTTAAAGAATTTCAGAAATTACCAATATGAATTATTTAAACTAAAGCCCTCTTTCTAGTATTTAATTTTTTTTATTTTTTTTTGCATTAAAGTCAGTGAACAAAGTCACAGATAAATTTTTTTTTTAAAAATAAAGAAGAAGAATGGAAAGCAATACACATAAGTATAGGATAGGTCGAGAAGCATTCAAGAAATTGACACTTTTTGACATAAAACTAATGAAATAAAAAAGTAATCATGCGTTTTGCTATTCAATAACATCATATTCTCAATGACATCACATACACATTACATTATAACTGAAAATGAAGATTGCAAATTTAGGATGACACACACACCCCCCCCAAATCCACAAAAAAATCAAGGGCAAAAAGTACTATTTTAAGATTTATTATTAAAGTTGAAGAAATAAGCAAACCATATACAGAGGAGTATATCAAACTGGAATGAGTCTAGATTTCTGAATGCAACAATAGGAAGTTAAAGCATTTACAAAGATAAGTCATTGACATTAACTATTAACTATGTAGGCCTAGGCTTTATATATTTAAATGAACATTGAAATAATTAGTGTTTTGAGGCTTAGGCATTATATTTTTTATTTAATGCTTGATAGTCATAATAGTAATAGATAACAAATAAGTTCAAGGATAATAATATATTTCAATGGCATATATAGAGAGGCTGAAGAAATGCACTTTTTATTATGATAACTTTTAATTTCTGTCATTTTTTAAAATTATTATGCACCTCACTGCTCACCCATTTTGATCATTGACCACTGACACAATGTAACAATGTTCACTGCTCACACAATGAAGCAATGTTCAATATTTATGTATGTTGATGTATAGCATATGCCCTTTAACTTTAAATTATAATTATGGCTAAGATATTTAGCATAGTCCTAGACCTTGAAATTAGTTAAACAAGATTAGATTTAGAGTTAGAGTAATGGCATGAGAATAACAAACAAACACAAAAACTGAAGCAAACAAGCCAGTTTGACAATGCTTTTTACTATAAACTATACTAGATTATAGACAATATAGTAAACTATACACTATGTCTATCTATATTGTATACTCTATACTCATCATTAGTCTAATGACTCATACAATACTATATAATTATATAGTTGATTTATTTCCCCTTACTTCCCTTGTTTTATTTTTATTTTTTTAATTTACTAACTTGCATTTAGAAAGAAAGAAAAAAGTAATTTTTCTTTTTTTTAATTTAAAAAAAAGATTAATAAACATACAGATTCAGATTTTATTGAGGTAAGCTTAAGGAAGATGCTCAGATTCTTTCCATTTGAAATTATAATTAATAACAATAATTGGCTCCATTAATGATTATTAGTTTGATAATAAGATATTTTTATATATTAATATTAAGTATGATAAGGCTAAGGCATGGCATAGGCCATAGAATAGTCATATCATAAATTAAAATAAGGTCAATTGTCAATGACAATAAATAAAAATAATTAAAAATGTTACTTAGTTACTTGAATTATAATCATGTAATTGTAATGTATAGCTATTATTTACTATTATTATTATTTTATTATTGTTATTTTACTCATATCCAATATAATAATTCAAATAGTTTATAATAAACATATTGAATTTAAATTTAGGCCTAGCCCTAGCATAAGCCCACTACCTCTAACAGTTACTATCACAAACCACCTTACTCATGCTACTCAAGTCTCAAGACTAATGTCACTACTTTTACTGATACTGTTATTATTATTATTGAGTAGTTATGTTAGTAAGTTTAGTCAGTAAGTTATTATTACTAAAGTTAAAAGAGTGCGTTACCAAGTGATACTGTCGACTAGATCAGTAGATGAATAATGAATTATTCATTGAATATTGAATCATACTATATGAAATATGTAAAGTAAGTCACAATCACAATATTCAATATACACAAGTGACAAAGTGTGAATCAAGTCAAGTGAATGAAAAACTTAAGAACTCAAACTCAAACTCAGACTCAAGTAAACTGAGTTCTATTTTTCTAGTTTTAGTTTTGTAGTTTTAAGTTCCTATTCTAGAGACAAGCAGTGGAGTCTTATGACATTTTTGTCTGTTTAATTCTAGTCATAATATATGATCTTTTATTGGGTTGTTGTTTTGTTTTTAATTTAATCTAATAATCGGAAAGAAAAAGAATAAACTCAACGAATATAAACAACTACAACTAACTTTGACAACATTGACAAGGAAAGCAAATGATAAAAATGTTTGAGTGAGATGCATACTTAGTAAGCGTTCCAGATCATGTTTCTTAAAGCAAAGTATAAAAGTTGAGTAGAGAACACTTACAGAAATGTGAGTTACTTTGAGGTTATGATGAGAACTGACAGAATATCCGTAAAACAGCGAATATAAACATTATCCCTTTACGGATTACCCATTTTACCCATTCCACTGAACTGACAGTGACCTCACAATCAAGTTTTCATTGGTCGGCTACCATTACCCGACATGCAAAGCCACTTTTGTATGGGACACTTGAAAGTTTCGTACACACAAACAACCCTCCCACACTGAGGCCACTGGCCGATCAGTACAGCGATTCTCAAAACATAAATAAATTCTATCTAAAATTAGGTCTAACTAAATTTGGAAATAAAGGGGAAAATATTAATGCTATTATTCTAAAAAATGTAAAATGTGTTTGAATTGTGTTTTAATTATTTACAAATAAAAATTTAATTCATTGTCATTGTTTATTTTTATTAATATCAGTATATTACTAATGACAACATATCATTGATTGTTTTAAATTTAAAGTTGACAAAAGACCAAAAGCTGTAGTTGTGGGCCACTGTACTAAAATTCGTCATCATAACAGAAACACAGATACATTAAATAGGTATATGTGACTGCATTATACATAACAAATAAAATTAATCATCTCTGTGTGTGTGGGGGGGGGGGCCGTGGGCCCAGTGGCGGATTTAGCTTTGTCTGCGTGGGGGGCGCGGGAGGATTTCAGGGGGCGCCGAAAATTTTGCTAATAAAAGATCATTGGGTAAATACTAGGGCTGTTGACGATTAATTGAAATGTAATTGTTAGCTTTTGTATAATTAACGATTAATTAATCGTTAATTTCGATTAAAGCCAGAAAAATTAAATTATGATGTCATAAGTAACACTTATTTAACGTTCTTGTTGAAAATCTAAATAACACTGGGATGTCTCCTTTATGTATCAACTTTTTACCAACTACGCAAAAGTGTGTTGACATTAATTGGTTCAAGTGATGAGCGGGTCTAATTGACAATGTAACCAGCAGAACTGTACAATCATTGACATGGAACTGATGCAACTGGTATGCTAAAAACGGTCTTGGCAAGGAATGTCATTATCAGATATTGGTGTCCATTAACTTTCCACCATTGTACAGGATTAATGGATTCAAAAACTTTCATCTCAATTTTTTAACGTAGTAATTCATCAGAAGAGCTGTCGTCATTTCTGTCTCTGAGTCAAACGCCATCACTTATTACTACCTTTAGCTTAATTAATACGCTTTTCATTTGGTTTGATAAGTAGGCAAACTTTATCAACATTTTGAACATTCCCGTCAATCAATATTTTAAAACCAAAATGTACGTGTAATCTTCAGGAAATTCATCATTTATCGGTCGTTATTTTATTTATTTTTTTAAAATTAAATTTATTTTATTTTTATTTTTTTTAATTTTTGACATCCAATTATTTGTGAGTAATGGGTCAATTAACCGTTAAAAATAATTTAATCTTTAAACATTTTTAATGATTACTTGAGAAATTAATCATTGATTTCTGCAGCATTCGAAATAATAATTATTAGCCTACTAATTTAGTAAATTTTCCAACAAGACAACAGAAAGAAACAATATAAACAGATTTGTTTTCAAAATAGTGACGTACATTTATTTCAATAGTATATATATTTTTTTATCTAAGAAAGAAACTTAGCTTACGCGAATTTGTATAGAGCACTGAGCCTTATTTAAATTCCTTTCTACGTGAAGCGAAACGATTTATCGTTGATTCAAAGTCAAAGTTCTCATGTTCATTTGAAATTATTGCCAATCCAGACAGACGTTTGTTTGCCATTTTTGAGCTCAAATAATTTTGATGATTGTCAATCATTGCTATCAGGAGATTCAAGTAAATTTGTATAACCTCTAATTGACAAATTAGGGAGACCTGATGCCATTTATTTTTCAAACAAGAATGGTAGAAAGTCTTTTAAGTTGTAGCTCACTAGTTGTAGATAGTGATGAACGTTGTGATGGACGTTAAGATTGACGTTGTGATGCATACAAATCTTTGAACGATTGCTTCTTCAAGGTTAATATGTTTGTAAATTTTGCATCAACTTCGAAGAGAATCTTTATTTTCTTTCAACATTTTTGATGGATCAATACAATAGAAATAAATAGCTGTGCCCCTAAAGTCATGAAATCGATCATCTATTTATTTTAGTAGTGTATCCAAGATAGTGAAGTACGTTTCAGATTTAAAACTAGTAGTTGGTTTATCAGCTCTTTCATCTCTACTAAGTTCACCTGCCATACTTTTATTTTTTGCAAATTTGAGGTTCTTTAAATTTTGTTTTTAACACCTAGTTTGGAACAATTTTCGTTAATAGGTGATTAGACATCTACTTTCAGAATTTTAAAAAGCTTGATCGCTTCTCTTTTCAACAAATTTATTTCTTTCAACATCGATCGATCGTTTTGCAATTGCAATGTCAATACTCTTGCGCTGCAAATGGTATGATAACACGAAAATATCAACCAATGTTTGTACAAATAGCATCAGAAAAAACAGAAAAATATTTGTTATTAAAACAGATAGTCCCACAGCATCTGCTCTGACACTTCTCCTATGTTATGTTGATTCCCCTGAATTTATATCTTCTAGAGTGGCTAGAATAGCAGAGAATGATCCAACAACTGCATCGACTGAATGCTTAAGGCTTGCCCATCTTGTATCAGAAAGTCATTTCTTGCTTTTGATGTTGATTCATATTGACATTTACGATCTTGTTCAAGTGTATGTAGACGTGGTAAACTAGACGTAAAGAATGCATACAACCTTTCACCTGTGTCAAAAAACAACTGTACATTACTGTGTACAGGTATTGCTTCGATAGTGACAAAATTCTAAACATGGGCACAACATTGGGTGAAAGTTTGAAGTTCACTCTTAATTCCAGACATCACAGATGCGCCACCGTATGCCTTTCCTCCACAGATTGTGATGTCAATGTTTCGCTTTTGTAATTTGTAGTTCCGTTAGAATCTTCTAAGCAAATGCAGATTTGCAGCATTTCTGTTTATCCAAGTATACAAGCCTATAAATCTTTCATCAACATTTCTTAATTTTAAAACTGAACGTAAAGTGACATCTGATCAATTTTAGATATATTAATGGTTGAATCAATAATTAAAGAAAAGAAATGTGAAGACTTAACTTTATTATCAATTGCTGCTGATAATTCAGGTGCAAATGATTGAATTAAATCAATTTGCACATCATTACTTAAATAAATTTCATTTTTCTTTTTTAACTTTAGATGACTGTCCAAAGTGGAATCATAGTTGGCTAATAAACTTAACATTTAACGAAAATTTCCCCTATTTCTACAACTACCATCAATAAAGCAAGATTGTTCTCTGTGTCCTCTGTTTTGCTAAAACAGCGTCACGCCTATCATTCGTTTCAATGCTTCTCTATTCTTTTCCGCTTAGCGATGCAAACCAGATATTGCAGTTTTGAAATACGATATTTAGCAAGCCAATATTGTCGTATTGTAGTTTAGTGATTGATAAAAAGTTTCGTGTTTAACAATCTTTTTTTCTGCTTTAGTTATACCTTTTTAGTGTTCATTAATGGCGTCTTAAGGGGGGCGCCATTTTAGACCCAACAGTGGCGTGGGGGCGACCCGCCCCCCTGCCCTATAGCTAAATCCGCCACTGGGTGGGCCGCCCCAGGTGATACCATCACAAGGGGGACACAAAAATATAACATTCTGTATGTTTCCGTTAATAAGCCGTTATTTGGCACTGGAAGACTCGGAGGAGTTCTATGGGCTAAGTTGTGACGGGGGTGACACTATGAGCTACCGCCCCGGGTGACACCAACCCTTGTGACGCTTCTGGCTGCACCCCCCTCTCAACATCAACACTGTGTCTAATCTGCGTGTATTACGCCATTTTCCCAACTGGCAAATTCCATAAGTCGATTTTTTCCCGGTTCCCTTTGAGTTCAACTTAGAGAGAAACAACTGTATATTGACGAAACATTTCTGGTATTATTTAGATCTACTGACTGTGTTAAAATTAAATATAAAAACAAAACTTTTCTTTTCGTTTCATTACAAAAAAAAAATTCCTCTAGTGAATACTATAAAAATGACACTTATCTTCTCTGTTATTAAAATCTCTTTGTTCTTCAACTTAAACAAAGACATAATTAAATAATCATAATAATCGATTTAGCTCGTAGTTTTTTAAAGGAATGTGTACACTTTGGTTTACGCTGTCCTAATATTTTTGGGGGTCGGCTTCTGAGCGGGTTACAACACTTTTTATACTATTATCTTCCAAAGGATGGGTGGGGGGAGGAGTCGGCTTATGAAAGAGCAAGCTATAGAATGAGTATAAAAGGAGCTTCTGTAACAGATAATAAGATAAGAGTATTACGGTACTGTCCATGTCATGAACTGCGTTTATGTTTCGGGTGCGCAGCGGAAAGAATAAGTTTTGATGTGTTGTAGGATGCTTAGTCTGAAAACTTACGCTATTTTTGTTGTTTATATCCCCCCCCCTCTCTCTCTCTCTCTTTTTTCTTTTTCCCCCCTTTTTTTCATGTGGATGTTTTAAGTTCTCTTTTGAAAATACTTGACTAAAGGAGAGCAATGGGTGCTGACCACACCGGGTGACAACAAATGTAAAATTCTTTATGTTCCCTTAAATTGGAACCGGAAGACTTGTAGTTAGGAGTTCTTTGGATTAGGGGCCGTACATAAATAAGACACGCGCCTGGGGAAGGGTGTTACGCATTATGACGACGTGTGGCGAGTAGGAGGGGCGTGTTTAAAAGTGTGACGTTACATAAAAAACGCGCAATTTTAAATAAAAGTTCCACTTAAATATTTGATTTTTTAACTCTTTATTTAATGACATTTTCAATGGCTTCATGCGTGTTACGATATTAATATTGCAGACTCAATACATATTTAAGAGACACAAAAATAATTTGCAACATGCTAATGTATATTTTTAGAATACGGCTTTGGAAGGGGTTGTAAAGCTTTGTGACGTCATTTCGAAATAAAAGGGGTCTAAGTTTTTGTGACAAAGTATGATGCGCGGGATAAAAATCGGCAACCTCACATGGCGTCATTTATGGATGGCCCCTTTAGGTGTGAAGGGGTGACACCATGCATGAGCTACCACCCAGGGTGACACCAACCCTGGCGACGCCTCTGTGTGAGTGTGTGCGCGCATGTGTGTGTATATATGTAGTACTGAAATTTTGTCGGTCTACTTACCCACTCGTCAGCTACGATCTTCTGCAGACACATGCATTATATTTGTTCCTAAGAAATGAATTAAAACATTTGGCGATAGGTCGTTCTCTTTTTGTGCAGCTGAACAATGGAATTCTCTACCATTTAATTACAAATCCTTACCATTCAAACAACCAAGTCCTTCAAGACTGCACTAATAACACATCTTATCTTATCTTATATGTTACAGACGCTCCTTCTGTACAGAAGATTATTGCGTCCAACGTATTTCTATGGTTTGTGTTTAGTCCTGTATTCTTACTAGAGTTTTAAATGATGGTAAAGTGTTGGCTTTCCTGGTCTCTTCAGGCAACCCATTCCACGCCCGAATACCGGACGGAAAGAAAGAAAACTTGAATGTGTTTGTTCTTGCATATGGAATAAGAAGGGTGTTTTTATCTTTATGTCTATTTGAGGGTTGTATTAAGTTATCTTTGTGTTGTATTTCTAAATTAGAATTAATTGCCTTATATATAATTACTAATTTACTCTTGGTTCTTCTATCCTCTAGTGTTTCAAGGTTTAATGATTTAACTAATGGTGTTACTCTTGTCAGTTTTGAATATTCTCCAGTAATGAATCTGGCAGCTCTTTTTTGGATTTGTTCTAACTTATCAATATTTTCTTTGGTGGATGGGTCCCATACAGAAGATGCGTATTCTAGTATAGGTCTCACCAGGGTGAGGTAGCATTTTAGTTTTATATCTTTGTTACATTTGTAAAAGTTTCTTTTTATAAAGCCTAAGGTTTTGTTTGATTTTTTAATAACTTCATTGACATGGGGATTCTAAGATAGTTTTTCATTTATTATGACTCCTAAGTATTTTGCATCTTTAGTTTGGGTTAGTTCTTTTCCATGAATGAAGTATTTTGAATTTATTTGTTTCTTTTTCTTTGTACTCTTAGCAGTTGACATTTTTCTGGGTGGAAGGACACACTCCAGTTTGTTTCCCATTTTATTAATTCATCTACAAGTCTTTTTGTAAAATTTTGCTATCTTGTTCTGACTTGATTGTTCTATAGATTATACAATCATCAGCAAATAACCTAACTTTAGTTCCTGTTGAGATATTGTTGGGTAAGTCATTTATATAAATTTATATAAATTATTTATTTTCAAAATTAATGATTAACGTAGCTTTTTTTGTTTTATATACTGTAATTATTGTGATTGTCGTATGAATGCTAATTTATTTTTTATATGCATGCTACTACCATCATGTAAAGCGCTGTAAGCCCAGTTCTTGACTGAGATACAGCACTATATAAATTATCTATTTATTATTATTATTATATTATATGGGGGCCGACCATAGATGACGTCACGCGATTTTGGGAGAATTTTACCGCTCCCATTCGTCACAATCCGTCACAAAAACTTAGACCCCCTCTAGTATGACGTCACAAAGCTGTGCCCACCCCCTCCCTAAAAGCGGTATTTTCTATTTGCAAATGAGCATATTTCAAATACTTGTATAGTCATTTTAGTATGTATTAGTGTAATAAGGCTGCACTCTTATATCGTAACACGTGTGAGTCCATGTAAAACGTCATAAAAATAAAATAAATAGCAAGAAATCGAATATTTAAGTCGGACGTTGATTTAAAGGGGCGTGCTTTGATGTGACGTCACAATTCTTAAACTCCCTCCTACCCTTCGTCACACATCGTTACGAATGCGGGGATCCCCCTACCCACAGGTGCGTTTGGACGGCCCATATGTGTAGAGAGAGAGAAGAGAAGAGAGAGAGAGAGAGAGAGAGAGAGAGAGAGAGAGAGAGAGAGAGAGAGAGAGAGAGAGAGACCTGTTTAGTTTACAAGCAACACTTGTAAATAACTATATCACATAATAAAGCAATATAGTAAATTGACTAGACAAACATATCGTTGTGTGTCCACTTTAAAACTGCTTCAAGAAAATTAGATAATGTGTAACCCAAATAATTGGTAAAACATGAGGACCGCGGGCAACATACGGCCACAAGTGGATTTTTGTGGCCGCCAGTTAGCTTACAAATAAAATTATCTGTTCGTAAAATTTAGACACATAATTTTATTGTCAATATTTATATATGAAACACACTTATTTATTTAAAATCTTATTTAAGCAAGTTAATACAGTTGTAGTTTTTGTGTGGTTTTTTAAATTTTATTTTAGATAAAGGGATTATTAGTAAAAATGATTTAAAGTGTGTGAAGTTGTTTTTGTTTACTTGGGTCGGGTTTTTTGTTTTCAATTTATTTTGTGTGGAATAAGGGATGAGGCCCTTAACACATCTCTTTGTGATAAAATGGCACTTGACTTGCATTCATCCGAATTTGTGACCCCTGGTCTAATAGATAGACGACTTTTCAGAGGGACCACATAGATATAATCAAATAGATACATTAATATTGGCCTTCTCAAATGCATTTATAAAGTTCACCGTTCTAGTTTGCTCTAAAATCTTAACTTTTCTGGAATCTCTGGTTCTTTAAATCAGTGGATTGAGGAAAAAACTGTAAGGGGGCCGTCCATAAATGAGGTCACGCGATTTTGGCCGATTTTACCCCCCCCCCATTCCTCGTCACAAAAACTTAGACTCCCCCCTCCAATATTACGTCACAAAGCTGTGCCCCCTCCGCCTGGCCGACCGACGGACAGTGAGCCCATGACAAGACTGTGAAGTTAATATAAGGGATTTTAAAATGACCGGACTCCGGATTTTCCGGAGCCGAAATTCTGTACATCCCTATTCATAGCTAGTGTCAATATTGTTGAAAAAAGCTGCGCGGATATTCGCAAAAAAAAAAACGCCGAATAATTTTAGCGGCTATAGAATCCAACCTAGCCACCACCCAATCACCTCATTTCACACAGTAGCTAACAGCATACTATTGTGCTCTACAAACTTTTATTCCTGCTGTAAATTTATTCGCCATACACATAAACTATATAGTGAAAGAAGGATCACTAAGAGCAGAGGAGCAATCTAGGGAAGAAGCAGTTGGAAAAAGAGCGACAAGAAAGGCTAGGCAACACTGCTCAACTACAAACTACATACGTGTGTGTAAAATGCAGAAGAGACTGCCACTCAAGTATTGGTCTCATTAGCCACACCAAGAGCTACCAAAAAAACAAACAAAAAAAAAAACAAAAAAATCTATCGTCTTTCGTAGACGGACAGATGCCATACTCATAAACTACTGTAAACTGAACATTCAACAAAATGTCAACAACAATGACGTAACATTCAGTCAGGTCATAAGGGCCAGCAGCTTGACTGTTAATGTCCGATAGTTGGTAGTCAATGTTCCCTTTAATTTAAAGTTATTGCGCAACTGCAAAGTAAAAAAAAAGGACTTAAATGATCTACAATAACAACGCCGATATTCAATGTACATACAGAAATCACCAATGACTCACTAATAACAGGAAAGGCTTTAGTCATAGGCAAACTAGGCAGCAGCCTAGGGCCTCCAATTAGTCTTATCATCAGTGGGTGCCTCACACAAATACCTTTCCATATTTTTTTCTATTACATATAGGGCCACCTAATTCATTTCGCCTGGGGCCTACAATTCCCTAAAGCCGACCCTGATAGTAAGCCAACATCCCAAAACCCCCCGTCCCCACAATCTTTCCCCATAGATTTTGTCCGAAAATGGTTGGTTTTAGAATGAGTATATACGGTAAATAGCGTCGGCGTATATAAAGACTCGTTAACTTTCTGTCATCGATTCATTCAAAGAACCAACATTTGTTTGTGTGTGTGTTTTATGATTTTTGTTTAATTTCAGAGGGAAAAGTTGTATCAAATTCAAAATGCATTGCAGTTTCAATTTGTCAGAATTTTGACAGATAACTGATAACACGCGTGAAGTTATTGAAAACGTCATTTAAGTTGCAAACAATGAATTGCGGAAGTTAAGTGGAAATTGTATTTGAAGATGCGCGTTATTTTGTTGATGTTACGTCACATTTATTTAAACTCCCTCCCCATCGTCACACATCGACACAAATGCTCAACCCTCCTGGCACGTGAAGTCATTTATGGACGGCCTCTTTCGCAAAACTTACTTAATACACCAACCCGTGGGACGCCTATGCAACAGTATACAAAATAATGTCCCACTTATATTGCACCACGTTTTTTTTTATTATTTTTTTTTTTACATATTAGTAATTTATATTAGTAATATTCCAATTTTCATAAATAAGTGATTAAGTTACACGCCAATTGCACTTTGGTCATTTATTACACTAAGCTTCAAGTGCGAAACGTGTACATCACATTTAAAGCGTTCTATAGATCTAGATCTAGTTGAATGGGGAAAAAAAAGCTTGTAGACTCGTTAAGTCTTAACGATATGTCTTAACTTAAGACACATCAAGAACCATGACTCTCACTCTCAGCACCAAGTTTCCGTTATTATAAAACAAAAACTTCAAAACAGAAGTTCAAAGTTCAGCACTACAAATAAACTTAATTAAAACTTTTAAACTGAATTCACTCAGATGATAGTTTGAAAAGTTTGTTTGTATTTCAAATCTTTTAGAAATTCTAAGAAATGAATACAGGTAAGATTTCTCTTTTTATTTTAATGTACCAATACTTAATACGCATTCACGTTCTTATTTAAAAATTGTGTAAACTTAGTGTAAACCTACTACTACTGAGTTTAAAATCGAAGTAACACTGACTAAACACTGGAATGTCTCCTTTAGGTAAAAGTGTAGTACTCTGACCGTGACGTCACCGTCATGGCGGCCTTCTCTGTTGTTATAGCACGTCCTTTAAAAAGCATTAAAATTCTATAGTTATACCTAACCAGTGATATTTACGTTAACGAGAATAAGAATAAGAACGAAAATTATTGGAAATTCGTTAACGATAACGATAATAAGAACAAAAATTATTTTGAGAACGGTAATAGAATAGAAATAAAAATTAATTTTCATGAATAGAATAGTAACAATAACGAAAATTATTATTGAACGAATATCTCGTGGAATATGTTCCGCCATTTTCGCCGAATTCCGTGTTTTAATGTTGACGCATTCGTCCAGTCATTTCCGTCAAAATCCATATTTTGTATTATAGTAAAGTAAAGCATTTCTTCATGATCGGTTACTTCCGTTTCAAAACTTTCGCCGGTTTATTTTTTCGATTTATATTTGTGATTTATTTTGGACGAGTAAAGTTTGTTTCTGAGGACAATGAGTTCACTATCAAGGATGTTAGCTGGACGAAAGAAGGATAGTCTGGTGTGGGATTACTTTACATATATGGAGCAGGAAGGGAAAGTGAAATGTAAAGTTGTTATTGTGAAGACTAATAGCGAGTGTGGTGCTTTGTTGGCGGGTAAAAGCAGTACAAATATGCTGTCGCCTTCGCACCTCCGTAGATTACATAAGCAGGAGTATGAGCAGTATGTAAAAGCAACCGAGGCGAGATCATTAAAGACAAAACCAAAGAAAGCGACGGTGTGCAAAAATGCGACTCAGACATTGGCTGATTGCATTCAACGTAAAATCGTATCCTGGTCAACAGAGCATGGATTCCTTGCTTCCAAGTGAATGGCTTAGGCTTGAAGAGGTTGTCACCCTGCTGGAACCATTTGCGGCACAGACAGATATTCTGCAGTCTGACACCCAATCACTGTCTACTATCATCCCATCACTGGTAAATCTGGAATATCATCTTGAACAGTCCCCAGCACCGAAGATCCTAACAAGCAACCTTCTGCGTGATTTTAGAAGCAGATTTTAATTCATTTTAAATCCTGAATGTATCAGTTTTAATCCTTTGCCTGCTGCTGCATGCCTACTTGATCCTAGCCTTGCTGATGTTCTTTTCTCACCCGACTTGTCACCACTTTTAAATGCTGTAAAAATGATCATCTATACACTAATTGGTTCGGAGTCATCCTCATCTTCATCTGAGATTCCATTGGAACCTGGTTTATCTTCACCTCCTCCAGCACTGCAAAGGTTCAAGTTTCTCGCTACCCGGCCTGTTGAAAATGCCACAACTTCATCACCAAGTCAGGACACTGTACAATGTCAGTTGAATCGATATATAACAGACAATACAGACAGGAATACTTGTACAACGACAACGGATTCTCTGGTATTCTGGCAAAACAGAAAAGCAACTTACAAAAAACTGTCAAAAATCGCTGAGGATTTGTTAACGGCACCTGCTTCGCAGGCATANTATTTCAGAACTTGAATAAGAATAAGAATTGAAATTATTTCAGAACTTGAATAAGAATAGAAATTAATTACAGCGAATAGAATAAAAATAAGAATTGAAATTATTTTTAGAACTGAAATATCACTGTACCTAACCCTTACTTACTATGACATCCTTTAACTTTAACTAACAAGCAAACAGACATCACTGATGTCATCAGTGATCAGTAATCAGTATTGACATTTTTTTTGATCAACTGATGAGTGAGTCTTATAGACAATATAATAAGTTTAAATAAATCGAGCTGGACAATCCTTCACATACATAGCTTTAGACTTTAACTTTAGTCTTAGTTTAAGTTTGTCTCAGTTGAAACTGAAGTTTCTGATATATCATACTTTAGTTTTAGTTTAGTCTATGGTGGATTAAGGTGGGGGGGGCTGAACGGGCTAAAGCTAGGGGCCTTGAGGTTTGGGGGCCCCCAAACTTTTTATATTTTATAATAAAAGTGTACAAATGTTTGCACGAACCCTTGGAAATATAAATAAAATAAATTAATAGATATTTTCTCTACAATTGGATTTAGTTGCCTCCCTTAGAGAACATAGTTTAAATTATTGTTTATATTTTAAAAATTTCTCACCTGTGACGAGCTCCGCTGGCCGTGTGGAGAGAGTAATGGCTTGTGATGCAAGCGGTATCGGGTTCGATTCCCAGCAGTGGAATTAAAAGTTTTTGTTATCACACTCAATTGTAACTTACTGGCGAACACTTCAAACAGTTACTTCTTCGTGTTCGTTTTTTTTTCATTATTAATATTTAGTTACAGTCTTATATTAGCTGTTAACAATCATTTTAAGGGACGCTGGCTGGATAGGGCCCCCGTTTGATTGGATGCCTGGGCCCCGTGCAGTCTTAATCCGCCCCTGAGTTTAGTGGATGTTTGGTTTGCAGATGATATATAAGTGAAGTGTTAGAACCATGGTAACAGTATTCCCTTAAAAATTTAAGCAGCTCGTCTTTGCAGATATTTGACCTACGCCACGCAGGGGCAGGAGTTTAGAATCACAGCGAAGCAAATTTTGTAAAATATTGCACACTAATTTTTTTAAACTTTGCACATGGAGTCTGGACCAACAAAGTCAAAGCTTAGGCTTAGACTTAAAGGGAACATTGCATGGTAGGCAAACAATTTCTCTCAATGGACCAATGGACACAATAATCCTTATTAACATTTTGAACATTCACAAGTCAGTCTAAAGTAAAGTTTAAAACCAAAATGTTCATATAATCACCTGGAAGTTCATTTATATGTTTCCCCCGAAATATTTTACTTTTTCACTTCCAGTACATTTATAATATAAGTGATTGGTCAATTAATCATTTTAAAAAATTTAATCGTTAAAAATTTTTAGCGATTAATAAAAAAATAAATCATTAATTTCAGCAGTCCCAAAAAAACCCTTAAACATAATCCTTTGAAATTATCACTTTTTTGTTTAAAGAAATTCCAAAAATATCTACTAACAACTAAAAATTAGTCTGTAATTTTTACTTTACTTTGTTTTTAATTTGATCTACATCACTTCTTAATACGAGCAGAATGATTCCTTATCAATATTCACTAAGTCAGGCTCATAGATGATTTTCAAACTGATGTTAATTATGACCTAGCTGGTACCTCAGTTATTTGCTAAAGTTCTATTAACAAAGTTGGGTAGAAATGTTTTATTTATTTTGTTGTTGAGCAGTTCAAGTAAAGTCTGCTTTTTAATATCCTGATTGTTCCAAATGATAAGATCCAGTATTGACTAGTTGAAATGGAATCTTTGCTACTTAAAGGAGCAGAAAGTATAAATTGAGTTGTAAAGTAAGGTAATTTTTGTGATTATGATTTTTTTCTGATTAAAATGACTGTTAAATTTGTTTTTACAATGAAGTGTCTTAGTGAATGGTGGCAAGGTTTTCACTCATTATTTAATTTTAAAAACTTCACCCTGTTAAAATATTTCTCTCAAATTTTTTTATTTTTCATTTTTAAAAACAGAATTAATGTGTGGGAGGCTGGTGACATTAAGCAAACACTTGTTGAAATTTTCCCAGAATTCTACTCAACTGTTCAAGAATGCTATTTGCAAATATTGCGATAATTCCAACAGTATAAAAACTCAAGACTCGTTCATTACAGTTAAGCCTCAGGTAAAATATTTGGCATTATGCAGTTGTTCAGGGATGTGTAATGGTGGTGTGAAGGCAACTTATTTCTGTATGTATTATTGGGAGAGGTGCTAATTTAAGAGTCATTAACATATTTGAGTAAATTAATCTTTAAACTATAAACTAACATTTATTCACAACACTAAGTAGCACCAAAAACTTTATTTTTAATGTTTACCATTTCCACTGAATGGTTCCAAGTTTTCAATGTTCACATTGAGTGGCTGCTTCTCCTAATAGGTTTCTTGTTGTAACAAGGTGGTAAAATAAATAAAATAAATTTATAGACCAGGAAAGAATATAAAAAATTCTTATTTTTGGTGTATGATTTTCCTTATTAATGTTTCTTTTGACCTAAATAAATGTTTGTGGTGTTATCTGTGTTACCTTTTAACATATGTTCCCTTATGGGGCACTGCTTGAGTTGACATGAAGGGTCTGCTTGCATAAAGAAAGGGGGGTAATCTTTTTTAAAACATTTATTTTACCTGGTAGGATTGGCACTAACAGAATTTGTTTGCAGTACTTAAATTTAATATTACAAAAAAAAATATAAAAAAAAATAATAATAATAAAAAAAAAAATAAAATAAATAAAAAAATTAAATTAATATGTTCCTGACATATTTTCTTAAAATCAATCATATTTAACTTTGGCTTTATTCAATTCAAATCTAGTGGTTCTATAAAGTTCTAATTGACCCTTCAGCACTCAGAATTAAAAAACATATTTTTTAATTTTAGAGTTACCATTTTAGTAAGTCCTGAAAATTTTTTATTCACAATCTTATTTTATTGAAATAACTTTCCTTTATACTTTTACTGGATTTTTATACCACCAATGATAGTTTGCAGACGTAAAACATTTTTCAAATTACTTTTTAGGTAGGTCTCTATGATGAAGTGATGGAAATTCATTGTCACAAATTTCCAACAGGAGTTAAAGTTACATTGCATGGCCAGGTTGAAAATGACAGAAAGAACATATTTGCTTCTTGTGGCCACTTTATCACCGACAACAATGGACATATTGATGTGACAACACAGCCAAGCCTAGGAGGCACATATACAGGTTATTTGCAATATCTGCTTTAAACATGTGTTTTAATTTATGAGAAGAGGTTGTTTTTTTTATAACTGCTATTGGAAAGGAGACTAGGATTTTGGATATTTTATTTAATATAACTATTATATATGCCCCCCCCCCCCCTCTAAATTCTATAGTTTCTATGTAATATATGTAACAATGCTGTCTCTAGTTGAAGCCAAATTTCACAGCTTTTGATCTTTTCATGTGTAGGTGTAGATCCGATGGGAATCTTATGGAGTTTAACACCAGCACCTGGACAACCTCACACCAGCAGGTTGGTCATCAAATTCACTGACCGTCCTTGCATTTTCCGCTTACAGGCCTATTTAGGCCATTTAAGTCTTGATTCTATTTATAGACAACCACCTGAGTCTGAATTGGTGAGTCTGGCCTCTATAGATGTTGAAAGATGGGTGAAGAGTAAAGATGTCACAAGATTTGAGATAGAGGAAGGTCAAGTGAGGGGAGCCTTGTATCTTCCAAAAGGTTAGTGAGGGGAGCCTTGTATCTTTCAAAAGGTTAGTGAGGGGAGCCTTGTATCTTCCAAAAGGTTAGTGAGGGTAGCCTTGTATCTTCCAAAAGGTTAGTGAGGGGAGCCTTGTATCTTCCAAAAGGTTAGTGAGGGTAGCCTTGTATCTTCCAAAGGATTAGTAAGGGGAGCCTTGTATCTCCTTAAAGGTTAGTGAGGGGAGCCTTGTATCTTCCAAAAGGTTAGTGAGGGGAGCTTTGTATCTTCCAAAAGGTTAGTGAGGGGAGCTTTGTATCTTCCAAAAGGTTAGTGAGGGGAGCCTTGTATCTTCCAAAAGGTTAGTGAGGGGAGCCTTGTATCTTCCAAAAGGTTAGTGAGGGGAGCCTTGTATCTTCCAAAGGGTTAGTGTGGGGGAGCCTTGTATCTTCCGTAAGGTTAGTGAGGGGAGCCTTGTATCTTCCAAAGGGTTAGTGAGGGAAGCCTTGTATCTTCCAAAGGGTTAGTGAGGGTAGCCTTGTATCTTCCAAAGGGTTAGTGAGGGTAGCCTTTTATCTTCCAAAGGGTTAGTGAGGGGAAGTCATGTGTAATAAAATAGTTTAAAGAAAACATTAGTTGTCCAGTAAATTAAGGTTTAAAAGGGAAATAAAAACAAACAAGCTATTGCTATACAAAAAATTATGTACTAATGTGTTAAGGTTGTTATTAGAATTAGCTGGAACTATTTCAAAGTAGTGTATGGGAATGAAATCAACAACTATGGTATATACTCGTTCTAAAGCCGACTTTTTTTTTTACATATCTAGGGGGAAAAATTGGGGGTTCGGCTTATGAGCGGGTCATAGGTGATTTCTGCATGTGCATAGAATACGGCGCCTGTTATTGTAGATCATCAAGGTCCTTGTCTACATTCTACAAGATTTGACTGCTCCAGCAGAAGCTATTTATATTTGTGGATGTTTTAATAAACTGTTGTCAACAACAAATTTTAATGTATGCGCTTTTGCCACTGTTTACCAAAGAAACAAACAAAAATACAGGTAACTCTTGCCTAACAAAGATCACAAAGACAAGGTTGTACAAAGTTGGAGGAAATACAAAGAAAAGTATTATACAAATAGTGGGTAATACCTATATATAGTATAGTCACCAATTTAACATATTTTCAAAGAATAATATTCTGAACATTAACATCCATCTTCTCTGTAATTCAAATATCTTCGTTCTTCAACCTAAACAAAAGTAAACAATCATAATGACCGATTCAGCTTGTAGTTTTTAAAAAATGTGTACCATTTCGTTTATGCTGCCAATATTACTTTTTGGGGTCGGTTTCCTAGAGAGTTACACACTTTTTATACTATTCTCTTCCAAAAGAGGGGGGTTGGCTTATGAACGAACGGGCTATAGAACGAGTATATATGTTAATTGTTATTATACTCAGGGTGTTTAAGCTGCTTCTTCATAGCCAAAGTATGGGTTTAAATCATTCCCAATTTTAGTTGATGATAGAGATCTTCTCTGATAATCTCGTATTTTATCAAACATCTGAACATTGTTCGTCCTTTGTCTCAGGTGAAGGACCGTTTCAGGGTGTCATTGATATGTTTGGTTCTAGTGGAGGTATCATTGAATACAGAGCTGCCCTATTGGCATCCAGAGGGTTCGCTGCTCTTAGCCTACCTTATTTTAAATACAAGGACTTGCCACCAGATTTAAGTGTACTGGACTATGACTATTTTGAGGTACTTATATTGGTATCAACTTTTTACTCTCAACTGGAATCAAAAGCAACTATAGATTTGGAAGAGTGGCCATGTGTGTCATATAGCATAAACCCATGGCCAGTTTATCATATTGCAAAGGTCAACTTACAATGAACTAAAGGGCAGGGGAAAGTCCTAGTTTTCTGTTACCTGCCAACAACACCTGTATCTTTATGATTACAAATGATATGTAAAAAGTTTCCAGATGTTGCATGATTTAATGATGTGGTTTTACTGGAAGGCAAATCATGTGTCTTCTCCTTGTGTTAATTTAGGAAGCCATAAACTGGCTTTGCAGCCATCCCAAGGTTCACAGTCATGGCGTTGGTGTTGTGGCTGTCTCAAAAGGTGTTGAGAATGGTTTATTCATGGGCGCCTACTCTCCAAAAGTAAGTGTTGATGACAAGAGTAGCCTACTCCAGGAAGTTCAGATATTTATATACCCTGTCAATTTTTTGTTAACTATTGCTTTCTGCCTGCTAAACTTAACTTGTATAAATCATAACCATTTCCTAAGAATGATGATTTTTAATACCTCTAAGAAATAGGTGGCTGTTTCTCACAATGTCCTGAAATTTTTTTATTTTTTAAATTCCATTAATCACCTTCCAATAAATGTCTGATTTACGAAAAGAAACAAGACAAAAAAAAAAACATTCTTAAAACCCACCAATATTTTTACTGTCCCATATCACTCACAAAAAATAACCCTGAAGAAATTTTTTAGTAAATATTCACCCATCCTCTCCCCATTTCTGGGGATAATGGTTCCATACTATGTCCTTTCTATGGTAGAAGTTTAATCCTAATTCAGTCCCAGTTAGTCTGTATATACTCATTCTGTTGCCCATTCGTTCATAATCTGACTCTCCTCTTTGGAAGAGAATAGTGTAAAAAAGTGTGTAACCTGCTTGTAAGCCTACCCTAAAAAATAATAGGACAGTGTAAACAAAATTGTACAAATTTTTTTAATCTACAAGCTAGTCGTCATGGTTGTTTAATATTTTTTTTTGTAGGTTGAATAAGAAATAGATTTGAATAACAGAGAAGATGGATGTCATTTTTTATAGCATTCACTAGAAAGCTTTTTATTGTATTAAAAAAAAAATGTTGTTTTTATATTTCATTTTAATACAGTTAGTAAATAACAATAGAAATTTTTCATCAATACAGTTCGTAAATGATCTACAATAACAACACGGATATTCAATGTTCTTGCAGAAATCACTTATGACGTGCTTGACAGCTGACTCCCCAACCTTTTCCCCTAGATTTTGTCAAAAAAAGTTGGCTTTAGAATGAGTATATATGGTAGGCAGGCCACCTGTGCCATCTGGACACTGACTGAAGATAATCTTCATGGTATCAAATCAGAATGTCTGACTTGCTGTCTAATTTGAACTTTGAAAATTAACCCAATTAAATAAATGAGAAACTATTATGGAATCCCCATGTCAATGAAGTTATTAAAAAAATCAAACAAAACCTTAGGCTTTATAAAAAGAAACTTTTTACAAATTTAATAGATATATAAAACTAAAATGCTACCTCACCTTGGTGAGACCTGTACTAGAATGTGCATCTTCTGTATGAGACCCATCCACCAAAGAAAACAGTGATAAACTAGAACAAATTCAAAAAAGGGCTGCTGGATTCCTTACTGGAGAATAATTAAAACTGATTATACTAACACCATTAGTTAAATCATTAAACCTTGAAACACTAGAGGATAGAAGAACAAAAAGTAAAGTAGTAATTATACATAAAGCAATTAATTCTTATTAAAAAATTTATCACAAAGATAACTTAATAAAACCTTGAGATAGAATGATGTAAGGATAAAAACACCTTTCTTATTACTAATATTACACATGCACGGACAAACACACTAATTTGTTTTCTTCCCGTATGGTGTAGAATGGGTTGCCTGAAGAAACGAGTAAAGCCAAAACTTTATCAACATTTGAAACTTTAATAAGAATGCAGAACTAAACACAAACCATAGATAAGCATAGAACACAATAATCTTCTGTATAAAAAAGGCGTCTGTAACAGATAAGATTAGATAAAGATTAATGGGGAATATTTTTTGTTGTTGACATTCTCAAAGAAAATATTCTGCTAGCAGCCATGTGGGTGGTTTAAATAGTTAGATACATTCTTTCTTTAATTTAATTTTATAATTTGTTATAGAAATTCAATGTCCTTCAATTTACTTTACAACACTGGACAGTTTCTTCATGTGCTTACCTTGCAGGTATCAGCAGTTGTTTGTATCAATGGTTACCCTTTTGTTACACTTGGGGACCTTATGAGCAAAGGCCAGGTTTTGTTGAAGGGTGCAGAGTAAGCCAAATTTTAAATAAACTAATACAAAATTTCAGAGTAAGAATTCCAGCTTCTTTTGTTTATAATTGTTTAAAATGTGTTGGAAAAGTGGAGTGGGGCTCAAAATGAAGAAAGTGGTGTTTAAAATTTTTTTGTCAATAAATGCAAGGGTAGTTAATCACTTATCTTGAGATAGTACTATGGTCTTAATAGAAATGATTTCCCTTTGTTGTAGATTCAAATACTAAGCAAATGAGTTTCAATTTATTCCAAAAATGTAATTTATGGGTTTAAGTTACAATTCCATATTTTAACAGATTGAGTTTGGATCATACAGTGATCACAGATGATGGGTTAGATATACGAGGGGCCTACCCTGTTAAAACTGAAATAATTCCAGTAAGTATGGAAATAAGTAACATAGAAACCATTGGCTATTCAAGCCATTAGCCAAATTACACTGCATTTCTTTTGCATTCCTCTTGCTAAAATACATTACATGTATCTAATCCCTTGTCGTATTTTACCAATATTGACAATGCCACACATAAAGTGGGAATGTTTATTTACCCCCTCCCCCCCCCAACCTTTTCCCCATACCCCATTAATATTTCGGACTCAAGCAGTGGTCCTAACATATTTTAAAATGATCCATACAAAAATTATTTCATGTCTTTTGATTATAAAACTTTCTTTCAGATCAAAAATGTATTATATATTGTTAACATTTGTCTCAGATTTGGAAAGGCAAAGCTAAATATTTGATCCTGTCATCTTTGGATGATTATCAAATGAACCCAAGGATACAAGAGGAACTATTGGCTGCTTGTCCAGAAGAAAAGAAAAAAGACATTCAAGTTGTGCAGTACCCAGGGGCAGGTCACCTGTTGGAGCCACCATACAACCCGTTGTGTAGGACAGCTGTGAACCCGGCTTTCGGTAACTTTTTACATTTGATAATGATGCTTGTTAAAGATTATTCCGTTAAGTTTTTTTTTTAGATATGACTGGTCAGGTCAACTAATAAAGTTATGATGGTCAGTTTATAAAGTTGTGATGGTCAGTTTATAAAGTTGTGATGGTCAGTTTATTGAAAATAAGGTGATAATGAAGCTATGAATTTCTTTTCTGTTTTGCTGATTAGTCATTGAGATTATGCTGGTCAGTTTATAAAGTTGTGATGGTCAGTCATTGACCATTTGAAGTAAACATTTTATATTCTAAACATTTTTTATCATGTAGAACCCAAATATTGGCAATGTCATAAATTTGTTGTCCTTTTCAACCATTACTTATCTCCTCTTGACTTCTAATTCTAAATTATATATACAATGTTCCAGGAAAAATCTCACAGTGTCTTAAAAGATTTTTTGGGGGTACATTATTAATCATTTTGAATTATTTTTTTATATTATTATTTAATAAACTGTCACATCATGGAGTTATGTAAATAATAAAATAATTGCACATAATTTAATCTTTCAGGTATAGAGATGAAATTTGGGGGTCATCCGCTGGACCACGCCAGGGCACAAGTTGATTCCTGGAAGAGAATTTTGGAATTTTTAAGAAAAAATATCCCAACAGAATGATCCTTGTAGTAACAGAATGACATTTTGATCTTTGAATATTTAATCAGCAGCACAGTTATGTACACAACACAGGGTAATAAAATGGTTTCTATCTCAGGCACTCCCCAAAGACCTGATGGAAATGATGAAATTATAAAGAAAATTTGATATGTACATAAACCTTGTCCACATTATTAAATTGTGAAGTGTCCTCAAACTAAAAGAGCTACAACTGAATCAGATGAAGACCACTGAACTAACAACAGGCTGAAACAATGAAAGAGCGCTGACCTTACCAGTCTGTTCCACTTAGCTATTGATGTATGGGTAGGGATCATCTTTTTAGCTATTGATGTATGGGTAAGGATCATCTTTTTAGCTATTGATGTATGGGTAAGGATCATCTTTTTAGCTATTGATGTATGGGTAGGGATCATCTTTTTAGCTATTGATGTATGGGTAGGGATCATGTTAGAAAAAATGAAGAGTGTCAAACGGTGATCAATGTTCCCTTTAAGCCATGCCGCCGTGCAGACATCTAACAGAAGCGTGCTGAAATTTAGGTTTACCCTGCAGCAAAATTTTACAATATCTGTTTTGTGTGTTTTGATGGAAGTAAAATGATTCAACTTTGCACACAATTTTTTTTATTTTGCACCCAGACCAACAAACCTTGGAACATTGACTATGAGATATGTGGAACTTAACACATAATTTCACCAGCAGATTGAAGGGGAGGTAAAGGTTTAAACCAGCAGTCCCTAACCTGGGGTCTGTTGACCACTGGTGGTCCGCAGAGAAGGAACTGGTGGTCTGCAAGCAAAGGAACATGAATTTATTTACATTCTTTTTTACTGTGGTGTATTTCTCTAGGGATTGAGCATCTTTCCTCCATACACAAGATGTAAAAGTTTGTTACCTGTTTTGGTGGCACTACTTCCAAAGAACATCACTGATACAGCGCAGAGGGGCCAACTGCCTACAATCAATCTTTGCGCTCTTATCACGACGCTTTTATGTCGGCGCTATTTTTTGTGCGCCATTTTGATGGGTCGTCCATGTTGGCAAACTGATCTACTTAACTACTTCTTTCTCCGCTTTTGTGTTCCTAAATTTGATTGATATCTCATCAACGTTGACAGCACATGTGTCATTGGCGGCTATTACTGTATCTAGACGCATTGAGGAAATAGCAGATGATATTGAGATACAAATGTTGGAGAGGATTAATACATCACCGTAGTACGCACTTGAACAACAGTATTACTTGTTTATGTGAGATATATTTATCTTGAGTATGTACATGAGGATTTGTTATGTACTCTATCTTTGTCAACCAACACCACGGGAGCTTGGGAGCTGAGCTGTTCAAGTCATTGAATGGTTACATGTCAGGACACCTAAAGTGGTCTTTTTGTGTCAGCATCTGCACAGATAGAGCTGCTGCCATGACCTGACAACACTGTCTAATCTAATTTAACAGCTCAGAATAAGGAGGTTGCACCTGAGAGTGGATCAACACATTGTATCATTCACAGGGAAAGGGTGGCAAGCTGAAAAATGTAACCAGAATTTAACAGTGTATTGATTGATGGCATTGAAGTTATTAACCACATCCAGGCACACACGCCTGTTTGAGCAGCTTTGTGAGAAGATGGATGTAGAGCACAAATGCCTCCTTTTGTAGACTGAAATAAAATGGTTGTCCAGAGGAAAATCGCTAAACAGAGTACTTAAATTACAAGAGCCATTGCAAAGATTTCTCTCAGACAAGAAGTCATGCTGGCAGTGACAAGGTATGGGTCACAAAACTTGCTTACCTGTGTAACATATTCAGTCAGCTCAATGAACTCAACCTTTCCCTTACCTGTGTAACATATTCAGTCAGCTCAATGAACTCAA
>MUZC01001016.1:469007-480939 GCA_002072015.1 Radix auricularia
CAATAGAAACATTGAACAGTTACCCAAGACAATAGAAACATTGAACAGTTACCCAAGACAATAGAAACATTGAACAGTTACCCAAGACAATAGAAACATTGAACAGTTACCCAAGACAATAGAAACATTGTACAGTTACCCAAGACAATAGAAACATTGTACAGTTACCCAAGACAATAGAAACATTGTACAGTTACCCAAGACAATACAAACATTGTACAGTTACCGAAGACAATAGAAACATTGTACAGTTACCCAAGTCAATAGAAACATTGAACAGTTACCCAAGACAATAGAAACATTGAACAGTTACCCAAGACAATAGAAACATTGTACATTTACCCAAGTAGATAGAAACATTGTACAGTTACCCAAGACAATAGAAACATTGTACAGTTACCCAAGACAATAGAAACATTGTACAGTTACCCAAGTGGATAGAAACATTGTACAGTTACCCAAGTAGATAGAAACATTGTATAAGTACCCAAGTAGATAGAAACATTGTACAGTTACCCAAGTAGATAGAAACATTGTACAGTTACCCAAGTAGATAGAAACATTGTACAGCTACCCAAGACAATAGAAACATTGTACAGTTACCCAAGACAAAAGAAACATTGTACAGTTACCCAAGACAATAGAAACATTTTACAGTTACCCAAGACAATAGAAACATTGTACAGTTACCCAAGACAATAGAAACATTGTACAGTTACCCAAGACAATAGAAACATTGTATAAGTACCCAAGTAGATAGAAACATTGTACAGTTACCCAAGTAGATAGAAACATTGTACAGTTACCCAAGTAGATAGAAACATTGTACAGTTACCCAAATAGATAGAAACATTGTACAGTTACCCAAGACAATACAAACATTGTACAGTTACCCAAGACAATAGAAACATTGTACAGTTACCCAAGACAATAGAAACATTGTACAGTTACCCAAGACAATAGAATCATTGTACAGTTACCCAAGACAATAGAAACATTGTACAGTTACCCAAGACAATAGAAAGATTGTACAGTTACCCAAGACAATAGAAACATTGTACAGTTACCCAAGACAATAGAAACATTGTACATTGTACAGTTACCCAAGACAATAGAAAGATTGTACAGTTACCCAAGACAATAGAAAGATTGTACAGTTACCCAAGACAATAGAAACATTGTACAGTTACCCAAGACAATTGAAACGTTGTACAGTTACCCAAGACAATAGAAGCATTGTACAGTTACCCAAGACAATAGAAACATTGTACAGTTACCCAAGACAATAGAAATATTGTACAGTTACCCAAGACAATAGAAACATTGTACAGTTACCCAAGTAGATAGAAACATTGTACAGTTACCCAAGACAATAGAAACATTGTACAGTTACCCAAGACGATAGAAACATTGTACAGTTACCCAAGACAATAGAAACATTGTACAATTACCCAAGTAGATAGAAACATTGTACAGTTACCCAAGACAATAGAAACATTGTACAGTTACCCAAGACAATAGAAACATTGTACAGTTACCCAAGACAATAGAAACATTGTACAGTTACCCAAGACAATAGAAACATTGTACAGTTACCCAAGACAATAGAAACATTGTACAGTTACCCAAGACAATTGAAACGTTGTACAGTTACCCAAGACAATAGAAACATTGTACAGTTACCCAAGTAGATAGAAACATTGTACAGTTACCCAAGTAGATAGAAATATTGTACAGTTACCCAAGTAGATAGAAACATTGTACAGTTACCCAAGTAGATAGAAACATTGTACAGTTACCCAAGACAAGAGAAACATTGTACAGTTACCCAAGACAATAGAAACATTGTACAGTTACCCAAGACAATTGAAACATTGTACAGTTACCCAAGACAATAGAAACATTGTCCGAGCTACTGTCTTTTACATCCCGATGGAATGACTTGCAAATCTCTGAAGGATTATCGGCTAAATTCTTAATCAATGAAAGGCTTTTTTGATAACCTAGATGTTAAGGTTTTAAGAGTTAACCTATGAATTATAAGTTAAAGTTAAAGCATTCTATTCCATGTTAGCGTATTTAGCATGACACTAACAACCAATGTCCATATGACGGATCCTATTCCCCATATTAATGCATCCAATGCACTGTAAATTACTGTAAACGCATAAAATGCCTCCATAGTAAAGCATTTTGTAAGACGCATCCTAGGTCCCTTATACTTATAAAAGCACCCAGTGCCCCGTATAGTACATTCGTTTCAATCCTTTGTATGACGCATACAATGCCCCGTGTGTTACAAGCTTTTATGTAGTTGGGAGTCTGACAACTGTTCAAAACCTAACCCTGACCTTTGGGAGAAATGAACTTTCTTAAAAAATTACATATATTAAAAAAAATAACTTTCAAGACGACGGAATCTATGAACGACATAAATGTTAAATTATTTAAGCATGCCCTTTTTTGGTCATGGACCCGACTTTCTTTTTGTATTGCACGGGCACAAGAGTAGAAGGCTGAAAAACTAACGACATTGTTCATTTGAACTGATGTAAATAAGACATTTATCATTAACCTCTGGGGAAAGCACAGCTTCAATGGTCACTTAGCCAAACAACATTGAAGTTTTCTCAACTTCCAGCTTCTATAACTAGGTTTGGTGAGTCTCATTGCTATACCATTGATATTGATAAAGAAGTTTGGTGAATCTTTTTACTATGGGGCAGTCCATAAATGATGCCATGCGATTTTGGCCGATTTTCGACCCACCCCCCCAGTCACATATCCAAAAAAACGTAGACCCCCTCCAATATGACGTCACAAAACGTTGACACCCCCCTCTCCCAAAGTGGAATTTTATATATGAAAATAAGCATGTTTTTAAATTACTTTTTTTTTTTCATTTATGCATATATTTAGTGAGAGGCTGCGCTCTAATATCGTAACACGCGTGAAGCCATGTAAAACGTCATTTAAAAAATTGTCAATAATCAAACATATCAGGGGCCGTCCATAAACAACGTCACACTCAGAGGTGGGGAAGGGTGTAAGAAAGTGACAGTTTGTGGCAAGGGGGAGGGGTGTAAGAAAGTGATAGTTTGTGGCAAGGGGGGAGGGGTGTAAGAAAGTTACAGTTTGTGACAAGGGGGAGTGGTGTAAGAAAGTGACAGTTTGTGGCAAAGGGGAGGGGTGTAAGAAAGTTACAGTTTGTGGCAAGGGGGAGGGGTGTAAGAAAGTGACAGTTTGTGGCAAGTGGGAGGGGTGTAAGAAAGTGACAGTTTGTGGCAAGGGGGAGGGGTGTAAGAAAGTGACAGTTTGTGACAAGGGGGAGGAGTGTAAGAAAGTGACAGTTTGTGGCAAAGGGGAGGGGTGTAAGAAAGTTACAGTTTGTGGCAAGAGGGAGTGGTGTAAGAAAGTGACAGTTTGTGGCAAGGTGGAGGGGTGTAAGAAAGTGACAGTTTGTGACAAGGGGGAGGGGTGTAAGAAAGTGACAGTTTGTGACAAGGGGGAGGGGTGGAAGAAAGTGACAGTTTGTGGCAAGGGGGAGGGGTGTAAGAAAGTGACAGTTTGTGGCAAGGGGGGTGTAAGAAAGTTACAGTTTGTGGCAAAGGGGAGGGGTGTAAGAAAGTTACAGTTTGTGGCAAGGGGGAGGGGTGTAAGAAAATGACAGTTTGTGGCAAGGGGGAGGGGTGTAAGAAAGTGTGACAGTTTGTGACAAGTGTTTTATAAAAAAATATTTTAAGTTTAATTATTTTGATAATTTAAAAAAATTTATCGAAAGTGAGACGTACCTGAAGGGAGTGGAGGTTCCAATTTTTGTTAAAGGGGGAAGGGGAGGGGGTTAAAAATGGTCATAACAGCTGTACATACTTTTTTGGATGACCCCTGAGTGGAAATCAAATATGTACTTGAAACTTTCATTAAAGTTGAGCGTTTCTCTGCTCTCTGCTGTCACGTCATCCCCCTCTGCACACGTCATAAATGGGTGACCCCCTGCCTCTCAGGTGCGTGACGTCCTGTATGGACGCCCCCTATACCAACTGTAGTATTGACCGAGAAGTTTGGCGAGTCTTATCGTTATGTTACACGAACTATACTGAAATAGGGGTGTGATGAATCTTCTAGTTACACAAGAGATATTTGGTTACGAACATCACGTTGCCACGCATATAAAAAATAATAAAATTAATATGATACGATACCCGACACAATTCTTTATTTTATTAAGAACACAAACGATTTAATGCCCTTAACTGTTCCACTAGAGAGTTACTTCCCTTAAAAAAAATTCAATAAAATTACCACTGGTACCAACAATGCACCGTGTGGCACGTCACACCGGATATCTTTAAATAATATATGTACATGTACATCGCTTGTAGTCTCGAGATCAAACTGCTTGATAATTGCGGTCCAAACCATCTCTACCTTAATTAAATAAACATTCATATCATAAAAATCACGTAAATGACTATACGTTAAACATCAGCTACGTTCTTATATGATACATACGCTCCTTATGTACAGAAGATTATTGCTTCCTACGTTAACCATTAAAAAGAAATATTTTTTCATTAATTTTGAAGGACTTAGTAGTTGAAATACTACGGACATGTAATGGTAGAGAATTCCATTGTTTGGCTGCACAAAAAGAGAATGACCTTTCGCCAAATGTTTTTGTTCGTGTCTTAGGAACACAGATAATGCGTGTGTCTGCAGAAGAGCGTAGCTGATGACTTGGTGAGGAGACCAACAGAAGTTCAGTAAGATAGGAAGGGCATGAGTTAGAAAAGAAGTTGTGACAGAGAACGACCAGTTTTTTTTATTAATTCTGGCATGTATGGGTAGCCAATGAAGTGAGTAAAGTAGCGGAGTAACATTGTCATGTTATTTTTGCCTTTAGAACTAATCTGGCAGCTGAATTAGGAACTTTCTGTAGTTTAATAATACCTTAATATCTTTAGCCTTCCTATATGATTTGTTATTTTATATTAGCAGCCTCAACTAGTCTCTGCAAGGCAAAGGAACAACAGTTTGATGAGTTTGCCTCATGCACAGAAGAGTACAGGATTTCTGTGACAAATTTCGTCTGCTACAAAGTCATATCAAGCAGCTCAATCTTTATCAACTCACCGCTCTAATCGACAGCCATGAAATAAGAAAATATGAAATTCCGGCTACGTCCTTTTTAGGCGTCCCCCGAAGTGCTGCTGTTGCTGGAATTTGTAGAACGTCTTTAGGTTTTCCACAAGATCTTAGAAAATATGAGACTCGTTGCTTACCCACATTTTGTTGAGACAGAGAGTCAGGGAGACAGAGAGTCAGGGAGACAGGGAGACAGAGAGTCAGGGAGACAGAGAGTCAGGGAGACAGAGAGTCAGGGAGACAGAGAGTCAGGGAGACAGGGAGACAGAGAGTCAGGGAGACAGAGAGTCAGGGAGTCAGGGAGACAGAGAGACAGAGAGTCAGGGAGACAGAGAGTCAGGGAGACAGAGAGTGCTCCCTTGGATTTCCAAATGGAACTGATCGAAATAAAATAATAATGCGCAGCTTGTGAAGAAATTCGAGGACAAAAACAATCTACTGGAGACAAGGAAAGTATCTGTGGAATATCCCAAGCTTCGCAAAATAGCAAGAAACACTCTATTACTATTACTGTTTGGAAGCACTTATATGAGCGAAGCGTCATTTTCACGGATAAAATATCTCAAGAACAAATATCGAGCCTGGACTGGTGGACACCAATCTGGTGTCAGGAATACGACTGATGATCTCCAGCGAGTGCCCGGACTTTGTGCGACTCTCGGCAAACATCCAAGAGCAAGGCAGCGACTAATTTCTGGACTTTGGACTTTTACTTTTAAGTAACACGGACGGTGTTAGTGAAGCAGTTTCTCACTTATTCAATTATTGTGTTCTCAGTGTATTAATGCCAATTAAAAATATCATTATGCTGTACGTGTGTGACATGATGTTAGGACACTGCTAGGTTTATATAACAATGTTCATTATATTAGAAATATAAGACAATATCAATTGAAATATTTTTGTTTGTAATGAAGCACTGTGTTTGCCTACAATACATTATGATGACGTCATTATTATGTCACGTTGACTATTACGAGAGGTAAATTTTTGATAGTGATCGTTTTGATTTACAGTGAACATTTGTTGGCGGCCGTAGTCTAAAATCTTTTAGTTTATGCGGCCGTCAATGGCCCAAAGGTTGCGCACCCCTGGATTAGTTCGTCTGGACTCGGGTGAAAAAGTTGATAGTGTGTGCATCCCTAAAGTTTGGAAAGGGGGGGGTCAAACTGCGGACTGCGAAATACATTTTGTATTTAGGGGATGGTTGCGGGTGGGATTTATGAAAATTTGATTTTAGTTATGAAGACGAGGGGAAGTTTTGACTTGAAAAGATGCAGCTATTCTTAACAAGGGACACATAAAATTCACTAAATATGGTGAATGGACGCTCTAAATAATTTTACTTGAAGTCAGAATTCAAGTCGGAAGGTGCGTCGTTTGAATGTGGGTTAAGTCGAGTAAATTTTAGAAGATCGACTATTCACGCCTTCCGGCCTATAATGTTAGGCAGTTTATATCTCCTTTACTTATAATACTTTTATTTTAAGCGATTCCGGTTGTGACTAACAATGAAGTTGTTATTTTCACACATAATAGCCTACATTGTTTTTAGCATGTATGCAGTCCTAAGGTTCTCGCAACTTTTTGACTCAACTTGGAAATCCAACGCCCATGACCTAGATATTTACATCCAAGATTCTTTCAGTTTCGTTGCATAAAGTCCTACTGTCGGGCACCTCTACCCAGAAATTATACTCATGTTCTTTCAGGACGTCGTCAGTGGATCTAAAATTACTGAGCTACGGATCTTTATCGGCCCAGTGTCCTCGCAATCCACAAACAGCCGAGGGAAATAATAAAAATGACGGGTATGAGGAGTAACAATGAGACCAACAACCGAAAAACTCACGAGTGGAAACATTCTAGTTCATGGCGATTCACCGGGCTTGATCGTTTGAGAGCCACTGAGGTTGATTGACAACGAAAACACCGTCCCTACTTAGTGGGAATAACCGAAGGAAAGATTTGACAGACAGGCGTTGGCGTGTTATTATTCCAGTTGCACCGAGTCTGGAATTACACATGGGACTTTACTATTTTTTTTAAAAAAAATATTTAAAAAATAAATTTAAAAAACGAAAATTGGAATTGCTGCCCCCCCCCCCCCAATTAGTGACTCATTCAATTCATTGGTAAGAAAATATATTGACAATAATTTGAAAGGAAAAAGAAAACATGTTATAAGTAAAATTAAATCAAAGTAATATGTTGCAGGACATTTATCTAGTCTCCACTAAAAATCTTCACGTAGATCTATAAACTCTTCATGTTCTCTCTCTTTCCCAGACAACTTAAATTACAAATACAAACACATCCCAGTGGCTTTAATAAAGAAAATCATGATTCAAACACGGGTTGATTTTAAATGATGTAAAATCTCGTTCTTCTCTAAAACTTAAACTTTAACCCTAGTGTCCCCCCTCCCACCTGGCAGTTTCTTTGTCTCTTCACATATTCCCCGCCTATATACTCCAACCAGCCTCTTATTCGTATTCCCTGGCCAGGCCTCACACATACTTGGGACTCATTTATCTTCATTTGGTCAGTTCTAGTTCAGAGACGTCACTCGGGTTGGTGTCGTCCAGTGGGGTAGCTCATGGTGTCGCCCCCTAAAAACATACCCCTCATACCCCTCAAAGTTCTGCCAGTGCCAAATGACATATTGGTGTCATCCCTTGTGATGGTGTCACCCGGTGCGGTCCGCACCCCTCCCCCCTTAGTGACGCCTCTGTCCTAGCATACACGTAGTTAACACGCAAACAAGATCTACCAAATTAGGAGTGTTGGACGTCACGTGATACTGATATTGTTAGCAACTAAAATAGTCAATTAACGAAAATAAATATGTGAGGGCAAACAAAGAGGTTAATTATCGCCATGTGACGCTGGCTAGACGTCAAGGCCAGGAGAAAGATATTGACGAGATATCAGGCTGGCTGACGGAATATATCGATTAATTTATGCACGAATGATTTCTAAAAATCGATTATATAAGATATGAGGAAAACAGGAGATAAATGCCATCAGATGACCAACAAAAGACCAAGGGACCGTCCATAAATGACGTCACGCGATTTTGGCCGATTTTTACCCCCCTCCTCCCAATCCCCTCGTCATACTTCGTCAAAAAAACTTTTAGATCCCCCTCCAATAAGGCGTCTCAAAGCTTTCAACTACCCACACCCTAAAATTAGAATGTTGCAAATTACTTTTTTTAAAAAAATCATTTAAATATGTATTTAGTGTAAGTCGACACATCTTTACACGTTTAAGGTCAGATTGTATGTGTGTGTGTGTGTGTGTGGGGGGGGGGGGTTACAACGAGCGTAATGAAGATACATTTTAAAATTAGGTTTCTACACGAAGTGTTTTTTTAAAATAAACTTTGTAGGCACATTTATAGTACATTTACAAGTATTTACACAACAGTAACGACAGAGAGTGTTTGTTATAAACTTTTTAGGCACATATATAGTACATTTACAAGTATTTACAGCACAGAGAGTGTTTGTTATAAACTTTGTAGGCACATATATAGTACATTTACAAGTATTTACACCACAGAGAGTGTTTGTTATAAACTGTGTAGGCACATATATAGTACATTTACAAGTATTTACAGCACAGAGAGTGTTTGTTATAAACTTTGTAGGCACATATATAGCCTAGTACATTTACAAGTATTTACAGCACAGAGAGTGTTTGTTATAAACTTTGTAGGCACATATATAGTACATTTACAAGTATTTACAGCACAGCCAAAATCCGGTATACCCCTAGTTTCCATGTAATGTGTAATGTGCTTCAAAGTTGTATTTCAATGTTACACTTTACTCCACAGGCTGTTTTTAGATACCTGTTATACGCTAGTTATGTGTGTGTAGATTTCCCATTGCTATGTCTGACCTACAAAAAAACAAAAAATGTAGGTTGTACTGGCAGTGGGAGTGTGTTCAACAGTTAGTTTGTGTTTACAAGGCTCGTGCAAAAACTGTTGTTCCATACAGGTTGTTTTGTATTCTACACCTATCTGTGCATCATACATATTCATATACATTATGCTGTGAAAGTGTCTGTGCTACCAGATACATGTACATTGTTCTGTGAAAGTGTCTGTGCTACCAGATACATTTACATTGTCCTGTGAAAGTGTGTGTGTGCTACCAGATACATGTATTGTTCTGTGAAAGTGTGTCTGTGCTACCAGATACATGTACATTGTTCTGTGAAAGTGTCTGGGCTACCAGATACATGTACATTGTTCTGTGAAAGTGTGTGTGTGCTACCAGATACATGTACATTGTGCTGTGAAAGTGTGTCTGTGCTACCAGATACATGTACATTGTTCTGTGAAAGTGTCTGTGCTACCAGATACATGTACATTGTTCTGTGAAAGTGTCTCTGTGCTACCAGATACATGTACATTGTTCTGTGAAAGTGTGTCTGTGCTACCAGATACATGTACATTGTTCTGTGAAAGTGTGTCTGTGCTACCAGATACATGTACATTGTTCTGTGAAAGTGTGTGTGCTACCAGATACATGTACATTGTTCTGTGAAAGTGTGTCTGTGCTACCAGATACATGTACATTGTGCTGTGAAAGTGTCTGTGCTACCAGATACATGTACATTATGCTGTGAAAGTGTCTGTGCTACCAGATACATGTACATTATGCTGTGTACATTATGCTGTGAAAGTGTCTGTGCTACCAGATACATGTACATTATGCTGTGAAAGTGTCTGTGCTACCAGATACATATATATGTGTTGTGAAACTGTCTGTGCTACCAGATACATCTACATTGGGCTGTGAAAGTGTAAGTGCTACCAGATACATGTATATGTGTTGTGAAACTGTCTGTGCTACCAGATACATGTACTAAAAGATCTCATCTATTAACATATCCGTGCTTTAGGACCCGTATTACGTCATCTTACGTTTCGTTGAAATAAAAGAAAATCAATTCGTTGGTTTGTTTTCATTTTAAATTATGAGTAAAGATAAAAATAAAAGATTGTGTGTGGGAAAACCATTTGGCGTGAAAAGTTTGAGGGTAAAGAGCGAATGTAAAGATGGAGGAAAAACTTGTGAATGTGTCACAAGGAGCGAAAAAACATTAAAGAGAGAGAGAGATAGAGAGAGAGAGAGAGAGAGAGAGAGAACAGTAGAGACAATTGAGAGATTGACTGAAGTATTGTTACAAACTGATATAGAGGAAGTAGAAAGTGAAAATATTGAACAACTGTATTAACTGCCTATCGAACATCTATAGGTCCAATCAATCAATCTATATGAGCGCGTGAATCGATCACATGATCTTGAGTGTGACGTAGTGGAGCATGACTGGGCGATAATTCTGTGAAAGTATCTTCCAGATATCAACAAAAACACGCGCACACATGCTAGCTGCTATTATCTGATTGCCCTTGTCCCGTGATTGGTCAAAATAAAAGTATATAAGGCCAGATTCTCCAGTGAAAAGCACCTCTAGACAGTTAAACTTTAACGCCGCTATAAAAGGTAAGGCTTTTTATACTTCCTGATCCTTTCTTTAAGCCAGTATAGTATGTCAACACTGCGATCTAGTTAAGAGTGGCTAAGATATGGCGGTTAGGATCTACCGTAGACCATTGGTAAGATTGAGTCTAGTTTAGAACTAGCATGTGGTATAGACCAACGACACGACTCCTGGCACGCTTATTTCCCTCTCAAACAGAAAGCAGAAACACTTGAAATGGCCCTAAGCTATTTGAGAGATAGAGGCTCTTTATGATTCCAGATATTATATGTCCGTGCAATGGTGGATTAAGTTTGTACGGGGCCCCTGGCTGCAATTCCACCTGGGGCCCGGTCCAGCCACTTATTAATGTACGTTTGAGGGTCCTTAATTTAGCCTTAAATCAATGGGGGCACCTGGCTTTAGCCCAATCAGCCCCCCCCCCCCACCTTTAATCCCGCTATGTGTCAGTGCCAAATATGATGATTGCTCACTCGGACAGTTCTTTTTAATTGGGTTGGGGTGGGGGGCACTAGCTGTAGCTTATACGTAAATCCGGCACTGACCAGAGATGCGAAATATTATTTCTTTTCTTTGGATGTTGAATATGTGAAATTGTTTTTCTTTATTGAGAGGAGCAACTTTTATAACTTTTATAAATATTCCTGTTCTTAAAGGGTCATTGTAATATTTCAGCATAATAAGGAGCACATTCTATATAAATTATAAAGGTTTCCACAACGTTTCTGCTGGATTAAAGAGAATACTTCACTGCACTTCTCGTGCATATGTTACAGCTGGTCCGATGTTTGATACAGTAAAACTTTATTCAATATTCCAGTTATGATTTGAATTAAATTACATTTTTAAAAATTATTTTTTTTAAAAACCCGTTCAATTTTTACAGATGTTCAAGCTTACAATTTTAGCCCTGGCCATTAGTTTGGCCGCCGCCAGCACTGAAGCTAACTGGGCCATTTTCAAGGCCAAACACAACAAAACTTACTCCGGGGATGAGGACATCATTCGCCGGTACATCTGGCAGACAAACCTTCAGAAAATTGAGGCCCATAACGAGCTCTACGCTAAGGGCCTTTCAACCTACTTCCTGGGGGAGAACAAATATGCTGACATGGTGAGTACACAGGTGGCTTGGAGTTGTGGTTCTTTTCGGATGTGGGGCGTTGTGGTCCTGGTGGGCTGTGGGGCGTTGTGGTCATGGTGGGCTGTGGGGCGTTGTGGTCATGGTGGGCTGTGGGGCGTTGTGGTCATGGTGGGCTGTGGT
>MUZC01001016.1:497049-514051 GCA_002072015.1 Radix auricularia
GTGCGGTTGGCTTCTTGTTGGCTGCTTCACCTATGGTTCCAGGTGACTTCGGTGATCACGGATGGTGTGAATAACCGGCTTCTACACTATAAAGTGTAGGCAACAACCTGGGTGGTTGGCTTCAGCGTTACGCTTGGAGTAAGCTGGTAATGATGATTTGTCCTCCTCTGGTCCTGTCGATCAGTGCAGGGTGAGGTAGGGGTTGGATGCAGGTCGCTTGGATAGCGGTGAGTCCAGCTCCTGGTCCAATCGTGGGTTGGGGTTCGGATACAAGTCGCGTGCATAGCGGTGAGTCCAGCTCCTGATCCGGGTATATCGACACTTCGTTAGGACGGTTGCTGTCTGGAGTTCAGGTTATCTCGCAGCACAGTCGGGTGCCTAAAAACCAGAATAGATTCTGGCCACGAATAATTTGTGCCGGCTTTCTCGCATCAAAGGATGGTTAGAGATGTGGTTCAGTGGCTTGAACACTCAAATCGGATAGCACTCCCTTGACGTTTGGGCGGAAGAAAAGGAAGATTCTTCTTGTTTCAGAGATTTTATACAGGAGTTGATAGCCTCGTTTTCGGGCGGTTCATTGCATATTTAATTATTGACCTTTGATCCTTGACTCTGCGAGTAGCTCCCCTTGTGTTTTGATGCTTATTCTCGGGCAAATAGCAGTGGGCTCCCAAATTTCGCCACAATGTCCATAAAATATCATTGAGCGTCTTGGCTTTTATTAAATAATAAATGTATATTTTCACTTACAGCACAGTCAAGGCTTCATGTTTGAATATACATGAATTATACAACACTATCTTTGTCATTTACATCACTCTTTCAGCCTTGCCTCTTAAAAAGATTAAAGTAATTGAGAATTGATTTTAAAAAATCTCCTGAATTAATCAGTGATGAATTTGCATAATAAGAAGTTTAAAAGAGCGAATTATATTTTTTGATGCTGAGACTTTTGTGTAGATTTAAAAATAAATTTAACGTCAAAAATGAATTGTTAAATTATTTTATTCAAAATAAAATTGTGCATGTCCGGCATCCTTCCGTCTCGCGAGACGATGGTGCATCACCGTTGGGTTGGGTTGCATTTCCTCGAGTGACTGTGCAGTCCTATCCTTGAGTGACAGTCTTTGCCACAGTTTTTACACACGAGTTCTGTGCTTCCAAATGTTTTGGCCTTTCTCCTAGCTCTTCTGTCTGCAGCCTCCTCCATTCTTCGCTCCTCGGCTACTATGACGCCCTCTTTGACAACTGTGCGCCACGTAGATCGGTCTTCTGCCTTACACTCCCAGTTACTTGTATGTATTTTGGCTGCTTTCATGTCCCTTTGACAGACATCTTTAAATCGCAAGCGTGGGCGACCTGTTTTCCTCTTTCCTGAAGCAAGTTCACCATATAGGAGATCCTTCGGGATGCGGCCGGGGCTCATTCTTTTGACATGTCCTAGCCACCTCAGGCGTCTTTCACTAAGAATTGAGAACATGCTTTGGGTATTGGCACGCGTTAGTACCTCACTATTAGGCACTTTTTCTTGCCATTTAATACCAAGGATGTGGCGCAAGCATCTCAAATGGAAGCTGTTAAGCTTACGCTCTTGTGATGTATAAGTGGTCCATGTCTCGCTCCCATATAGTAGTGTACTGATGACACAGGCTCGATAGACGCACAGTTTGGTTTTCTCCGTTAGCTTGGTGTTTTGCCAGACCCGCTTATTTAGTTTAGCCATTGTTGCGGCTGCCTTGCCAATTCTGCTGTTTATTTCTTCTTCAATGGACAGTGTATTGGAGACCTTGGATCCCAAGTAGGTGAAGCTGTCCACAACCTCCAAGTTTTCATTATCGATATTTATGGTAGGAGGAGGTCGAGTGTCTTGGGCCATGATGTTTGTCTTTTTCAAGCTGATTTGCAGACCAAATTCTTTGCAGGCATTGGAGAAGCTTGACACGAGTTGTTGCAAACCAGATTCTGTATGTGCTGTTAGTGCCGCATCATCCGCAAATAGTAGCTCTCGAATTAGGACATCCGTCGTTTTGGTCTTGGCTCGGAGGCGGGCAGTGTTGAAAAGTCCTCCATCAGCTCTGGTATGTAACCAGATTCCCTCACTGCTATCCTTGAATGCGTATCGAAGAAGTACAGAGAAGAATATTGCGAAGAGTGTTGGTGGGAGTACACAACCTTGTTTAACTCCGCTGCTGACAGGGAAGGCCTCTGACTTAGCTCCATCGAACTGTACTGTGCCAAGCATATTTTCATGGAACTGTCTGATGATGGCAAGTAGGTGAGGGGGACATCCAATTTTTGCCAGTATTTGGAATAGCCCGTTGCGACTGACTAAGTCGAAGGCTTTTGTAAGGTCCACAAATGCAATGTATAGTGGCATCTGCTGCTCTCTGCATTTTTCCTGGAGCTGTCGTATGGAGAACACCATGTCTATGGTAGACCGACCGGACCGGAAACCACACTGAGATTCTGGATAGACGCGGGATGCTAGGCTTTGTAAACGTTTTAGTATAACGCGGGCAAAGGTCTTTCCTACAATACTAAGGAGTGAAATGCCGCGATAATTATTGCAATCACTCCTATCACCTTTGTTTTTATATAGTGTCACTATATTTGCATCCTTTAGGTCTTGGGGGATGTAGCCCTGTTCCCAGCAGAGGGACAGAATCTCGTGCAATGGTTGGAGTAAAGCTGTCTTGCCACTCTTTAGAACCTCTGGTGGTATTCCATCATTCCCAGGCGCTTTTCCACAAGCTAGACTGTCAATTGCTTTGCTCAGCTCTTCCTGTGTGGGCACGACATCAAGTTCTTCCATGAGTGGCATATCTGGGATGTCATCTAGAGCGGTGCTGGAGACTGTGGTAACTGTTGAATACAATTCCAGATAATGCTCAACCCACCGTTTTAGCTGTGCTGCCTGGTCTTGAATAATTTCTCCATTTTTGGACTTTAGGGGAGCAGCTTTTGACGTCAAGGGGCCCGTTGCCTTTTTGATGTTTTCGTACATGACTTTTGCATTGCCCATGTCTGCAGCTGATTGTATACTGGAACAGAGCTTAAGCCAGTAGGTATTGACACATTTACGTGCAACCTTTTGGGCAAGTGACTTAGCTGTTTTTAAAGCATGCAAATTGTCAGGTGTAGGCTTTTCCTTGTAAGCCATAAGAGCTTTCCTTTTTGCTTCAGTGACGGGTTTCATCTCGTCCCAATGTTCATCAAACCAGTCCGTGTTTTTGTGAGATTTTTTGCCAAAGGCTTGTATTGCGGATGTATAGATTGTGTCTCTCAGTTGCGTCCATTTGGAGTCAATGGTGACGCATGGGGACATCTTTGAGAGACTTTCCTTCACCTTGTCTTTGAACAGCTGCGCTATCGCAGGGTCTTTCATGCAGGAGGTATTGATGCGTGGACTTCCCTTTTTCTTTGTGTGGTACGAGTTTTTCCTCATTATTCGTACTTTGCTGGCGACAAGGGAATGATCCGTGTCACAGTCGGCACTGTGATAGCTGCGAGTGAGTAGGACGCTAGCTAGTTGTGCACGCCTGGTGATAATGAGGTCCAGCTGGTGCCATTGGTGGGATCGAGGGTGTCTCCAAGATACTTGATGTATATCCTTGCACTTGAAGAAAGTGTTGGTCACACACAAGCCTCGTGAGCAGCACAATTCCAGAAGCCTTTGTCCATTTTCATTTAACTTTCCTCTTCCAAATAGTCCAAGGCAGGTGGGCCAGGCTTCGTGGTCGCTCCCCACTCTAGCATTGAAATCTCCTAGGAGATAGATTGCCTCGTCTTTGTGGATGCCGGCTATTGCCTGGTCTAACGCTCCATAGAACTGGTCCTTCTCTTCCGGAGTTGAATAGAGTGTTGGGGCATACACACTAAGAATGTTTGCTGGGCCCGCAGTTGTTCTGAGTCTTAGAGTGAGGATCCTCTCCGTGCCTGATGACGGTGGTTCAATGGATGGTAGAAGAGTGTTTTTAACAGCGAAACCCACACCATGCTGTCTAGGTTCGTCTTTCGGTCTGCCTTGCCAGAAGAAGGTGTAATTGGCCTCTTTGAGTGAACCGTTGTCTGGGAGCCTGGTCTCCTGAAGGCATGCTATGTCAATCTTTAGCCTTTTAAGTTCTCTATCGATTATTCCTGTCTTCCGTGTGTCGTTTATGGACTGCAGATCATCAGTGATGCCGGGACACATAGTCCTCACGTTCCAGCTAGCGATTCGAAGAGCTGGGGTCTTCTTTTTCTTTTTTGTATTTCTTGGTGCAGGGCTTAGTGGCCCACTTGTTGAGTGGTACTCTAATCTCCACGCACCCAGTGGAGAAGGCAGGCCATGACGGGATAGCACCTATTTGACTGGGGGCTGCCCAGTTTGAGGCGGGCGGTAGCTGTCCAGTGAGACATTGGTAGTCTCTCCCACCGTCGGAAGCAGCCCCTGGCGCCTAGCTCTACGTCAATTGAGCTTTGGCTTATAACCGGTAACTGCTGCTTCCCGTGTTTTGTCGACACCTTGCGGCGACGCTGGAGTGTCCTCTCCAGAGGTGATGCAAGCCTGGGCGGGTATTATGGAGAATTAGCTGCTGCCCATACAGCATATCCCCCCTCTCCACGTCAATGGTGTAACCAAGGGAACGACTTGCGTCGATGCAGCTTGGCTGCCATTGGCGTCGCAGGAGCTGCCGGTATGTACATAAGTCTTATGTATAGACCGCCTGTAGGTGCTCCAATTCCTGATTTTCTTTCAGGGTTTACTCCCTTAGCCTTTCCCGCAAGGCAGGTATAGCCGCAAGGCAGCGGAGGATTTGTACTCGAGTTTCCTTCTCCTAGATGAACTACCAGCCAAGGTTTTAACGAGCATCATCTACCCGTAGGGGTGCCAGAACCGGGGTTTGAACCCGTGACCGATTTTTATTTTTATTTTAGAATTGTTTTTGTACCGCAGCGCACTAACACTGCACAAATAATTGAATGTGGAAACACAGTAAAACATTTTAAAAAATAATAATTTTTCATAAAATAAAATATGCATTTTATAGTATGCATAGTTTGGAGCTCAACCTACTGGATGTTGATTTATAATAAAAAAAAGTAGGGCTGTTATCGATTAAATTAAATTTAATCGTTAACTTTTGAGAAATTACCGATTAATTAATCGATAATTTTGTTAAGCTAAAAATAAAGATATATGACGTCATTAAACTGAAACTTTCAAGAGAAGTAATAAAAAGAGGCAATGGAATTTTTTTATTGAGTTATTTTTAAAACATTTAGCAATAATAATGAGTTAAATAACGCATTAAAGTTTAGGCACTTGGATGAAAATTTCAAATTAATTTTAAAATATAGATCTACAATTAATACAGCTATATAGAAATTGTTTGATGATTAACAAAAACAAATAAGGATCATCTTTTTATCCCAAATGTTCAAAAGTTATGATTTTTTTCTAAGACCTCATAATCATCTTTTTTTCACTAATCTGTTTTCCTTTGATTTTTGTGCCCTTTTATGACATTTCTAAAAATGACCATAACTTAAGTGTTTTATTTTAATGAATTTTAAAATATAATAATGTTAGGAGAGATATTTAAATATAAGTAGTTTAATATAATTTCAATATTAAAGTTTACACTTTTAGAGTCTGTTTTATAAATGTAGCAGTTTTTACTTAAAAAAACAAACTATTATTAATAATTAATTATTTATTAATAAATCGGAAAAAATATTTAAAAACAATTCTTTAATTTTAATCACTATTTTATCGATTAAAATAATTTTAATCGATAGAAACATTTACCGATTAATCGAGAAATTAATCGGTAATTTCCGCAGCCCTAAAAAAAAGTAAATCACAAAAGTAGCTTCAGTATCACAGCATAGCTTAGCTGAAATGGATGTATTTCATCCAATATATCCAAAAATGTATATAGAAAAACACAGTGAAATGTAAAACAGCAAAATGGATTTGTTTTATAAATATATAAAGCAAATATTCAATTGTTATCAGCCATTGTCAAGTGTTTCATTTGTCTAAAGACCGTAGTTTTTATTTAATGTCGTTATAGAATACGTGATAATTTTTTAGTGGCGAGTTAATTAAATATATAAAGCAAATATTCAATTATAAAAAAAAAAGATTTCCATTCGTCACAAACATGTGATCCTTGATCCAATGTTCACACATATAAGTACATTAACCACAATGATAAATCAAATAACTCGCATCTTTATAAAATTTAAGGAGTTTTCAAAACATGTATACAAACTATTCATATACAATGAAGTCATTGAAATTTAATTTATAAAAAATGGTCCTAAAAGTGTTGTCCTCAATACCCTTACAATTCTAGTAAATAATTGATTTCCTTGGGAATATTAATTATAATCCCAGGAATTCCAAGAATCAAGTTTTAGGAATATGGTACTTGTTTTAAAAAAAAAAAGATTTCATTAAATACAACAGGTTATCACAAGTTGCCACTTTGTGCCCAGAACTTTGAAGTATAGTAAACTGCACTGAATTACTGAGCAGAGTTTTTTAAAGTGTCTGTTCACAACCTCATTCAAAGAAAAGCAAAATGGCTTTCAGACAGAATAAATTAGTGTAAATAAAATATATTAAATCTTAATTTTCAAATATAATGTTATTAAAATATAATAATTTCAATTGTTATCAGACATATACTGAAAAAATCTATCTAAAACTGTATCACCTAAATCCATGTTTCAGCTCATGACTTTTTCCATACAAATAAATCCTTTCACAACCCTACTGGGTGTAACCTCCCATGAACTGGGAACTTGTGTGCTAGTAACTCGACCTCACGTGTTTAAAAAAGTTTATAAAAACTTTAAAAAACGTATTATGAAGTGTGTTTTTAATCCAAAACAACGTTATAAGACTTAAATTTTGAAAAGAAACATCATGAAAAGATTTAAGAAATTTAGGATTATAAATATGCTATTCATTAGAAACTAAAAAAGTTGACCTGTATTGAAAGTAAATCTTAAGTATTCTGGATTTTTAAAACCGTCTGTTACAATCACCTTATCCTGTTTATCTTGTCTATCAAAGACACCCCTGCTATACAGAACATTATTGCATCCTACGCTTATGTCTAGCTTTCCAGTTTGATTAGAGTTTAAAATGTTGATTGTGTTAGTTTTTCTCGTTAATTCATGCCTGAATACCAGATGGGAAGAAGGATAATTTGTATGTTTTTATTCTAGCAAATGGTACAAGAAAAGTTTTTAAATTTTAACATATTATTTTAATTGATGATGCAGCAACTGGTAGCAAGTGTGACCATTATATACATAATCGTATAAAAAAAGAGAGTTTAAAAAATCAATGTTTTTTAAAACTTAAAATCCGAAGGTAATATTTTATCTTTATATAAATTTTATCCAGGGTTACGGAATACTTACTTCCTCCAATACCAGAGGAAGCAAAAACCAGGAATTGAAAAATCCAGTGGAATGTTCTTCTTAAGAAAGAACTTTATAATACTGCAGAATAGTAGGGCTTGAATTACAATACTACCGACTAGTAGGGCTTGAATTACAATACTACCGTCTAGTAGGGCTTGAATTACAATACTGCAGACTAGTAGGGCTTGAATTACAATACTGCCAACTAGTTGGACTTGAATTACAATACTGCCGACTAGTAGGGCTTGAATTGCAATACTGACAAGTTAGGCATGAATTGCAATACTGCTGACTATTAAGGCTTGAATTACAACACTGCCGACTATTAAGGCATGAATTACAACACTGCCGACTATTAAGGCATGAATTACAACACTGCCGACTATTAAGGCATGAATTACAACACTGCCGACTATTAAGGCATGAATTACAACACTGCCGACTATTAAGGCTTGAATTACAACACTGCCAACTAGTTGGGCTAAAACAGATGGACACTTCAGGGTTTTTTAAATACTTTTGAAAATCATTTAGGAATTAATAAATAACATGCTCTTAGCCCTCAACATTTATGATGAATAACCCTAATGCATACATACAAATTTTTTTCTCCTTATAACAAAACATGCATTGTTTAAATAATTCATACCTAAATTGTATTATACCTTTGTTAAAGTAATGAAAAATATCAATTTTTATTATAAAATATAGAGAGCTCTAAAGTTAATGAATTGCTTTAGCTTAAACTAAAAAAGCAAGACAAGTACTAATATCATACTAATTAAGTGCACTATAAATAACTGTTTGAGCACATCAAAATTTGAAAACGGCAAAGTTTTTAAGAAAACATAAATCATTAATAATCGATTTATAAAGGAAATGGAATGCTGCTTCAAGATCTATTTTTTCCTAGTCCCATTAGAGGTGAACTATTTATACAGATCTGATATGCTGGATAATAAGATCTGAGAGTTGGATAGTGGTTTAAGAGCTTTTTATTTTATGTTCCCGAAGCTCCCCGCTGATATTGCCACTGAAACGTAGGTTGGTTTTTGGGATGTTGTTGTTGTCATGATGTAAAGAATCATTCCTTGGTTTGTGGTAGGTGGACTTGTAGAAGTGTGTGAAGAGGATGATGTGTGAGACCATGTAAAACACCAGGAAGTATTCGTAGCCGACTGGGTAGCCACAGTCTGCAACGATGGCTACAACTGTCTTCAGTAGCACAAGCCAAAACTGCACCTGTTGGCAATCAATGTAAAAGGTTTGAATTTTATAAACAGCTCATTGGAACCATGATTAGCTTAATGTTGTTTAACCTTTTTTAAAAAAAAAAAGTCTAAGGCCTAAAGCAACTATAGTTTGGTCATTATATTAAAATTTTAAAAATAATTTGATGAACTATATAAAATGTATATTTGTAAAATTGGCACAGTTCTTACTGTGTCTAATGTATCCCTGATACCAAAGACAATAACACAGTATAAGGATAATTACACATACAAGGGACAGTAACACATACAATGGACAGTAACACATACAATGGACAGTAACACATACAAGGGACAGTAACACATACAAGGGACAGTATCACATACAAGGGACAGTAACACATACAAGGGACAGTAACACATACCAGCTGTAGTGTTGTAAGGTATTTCTTCCACCACAAATATGGCTGCATGCCTGGTCCAACAGCTGACAGCATATAATACAAGTACATCAGGACATGAACTCCAGAGTTAATGGTGGTAGAAAAGTATGCTGAAATATAAGGGAAAAATTTCATTAACAAACTAGTGGATCATAAAGGTTTTAAACTAAATGACAATTTTATCTTCTAATAGTGTAACAGTGGGTCGTTTATATGTCATCAAGTGACCCTCAGGCCTAGGAATGAAGAGAGGCAAGCCAGGAGGGGGGTGCCGAGGAGGATGAGGCAATGCCATTGCCTCTTGAGGAACAGACGGATGCATTTAAGCAAATATGATGTATTAGTAATTAGCACTTTATAATTTATTGATTTATATATTTCATTAAAAAAATGTAATATCTAGTCTGCATTTCTTTATTTTTTGTATGCCGTAAAATAACTAAAGAACAGAAACCAAAATCCTAATTTATAAACAACGCTTTACCTTCCCCTCCAGGAACAAACTTCACCCCCACCCACCACAAAATTGGCATGGTGCTGTGATGGTACACGTGGAGGAAGGAAATTTGGTTGTTCTTTTTTCGCAATACAAAAAAAAGCTGCAGAGAAAACATGAAATTATAGTGGCACCAAAGTTCAAAGTTAAGGCCTAGTAGAAACAATCAACTCATCTCCCATGTCAGCTCTCTCAGTTCCATGTCAGCTCTCTCAGTTCACCATGTCAACTCTCTCAGTTCACCATGTCAATTCTCTCAGTTCACCATGTCAATTCTCTCAGTTCACTATGTCAATTCTCTCAGTTCACTATGTCAATCCTCTCAGTTCACTATGTCAATCCTCTCAGTTCACCATGTCAATTCTCTCAGTTCACCATGTCAATTCTCTCAGTTCACTATGTCAATCCTCTCAGTTCACCATGTCAATCCTCTCAGTTCACCATGTCAATTCTCTCAGTTCACCATGTCAATCCTCTCAGTTCACCATGTCAATTCTCTCAGTTCACCATGTCAATTCTCTCAGTTCACCATGTCAATTCTCTCAGTTCACCATGTCAATCCTCTCAGTTCACTATGTCAATTCTCTCAGTTCACCATGTCAAATGTCAATTCTCTCAGTTCACCATGTCGATCCTCTCAGTTCACCATGTCAATTCTCTCAGTTCACTATGTCAATTCTCTCAGTTCACCATGTCAATTCTCTCAGTTCACCATGTCGATCCTCTCAGTTCACCATGTCAATGCTTTCAGTTCACCATGTCAATGCTATCAGTTCACCATGTTGATCCTCTCAGTTCACCATGTCAATGCTCTCAGTTCACCATGTCAATTCTCTCAGTTCACCATGGCAATTCTCTCAGTTCACCATGACAATCCTCTCAGTTCAACATGTCAATTCTCTCAGTTCACCATGTCAATTCTCTCAGTTCACCATGTCGATTCTCTCAGTTCACCATGTCGATTCTCTCAGTTCACCATGTCAATGCTCTCAGTTCACCATGTCAATTCTCTCAGTTCACCATGTAAATTCTCTCAGTTCACCATGTCAATTCTCTCAGCTCACCATGTCAATGCTATCAGTTCACCATGTCAATGCTATCAGTTCACCATGTCAATGCTATCAGTTCACCATGTCAATCCTCTCAGTTCACCATGCCAATTCTCTCAGTTCACCATGTCAATTCTCTCAGTTCACCTTGTCGATTCTCTCAGTTCACCATGTCAATGCTATCAGTTCACCATGTCAATTCTCTCAGTTCCCCATGTCAATTCTCTCAGTTCCCCATGTCAATCCTCTCAGTTCACCATGTCAATCCTCTCAGTTCCCCATGTCAATGCTATAAGTTCACCATGTCTTACCTACCACATACTCATAATTTTATTTCCTTCTAGGATTAGTGATCTCCCCACACTTAAACTTAATGACCAAAACAAAAAAAAAGATTTTTAAAAAGATGCTACTCACGGTATCCAACAGTTCAATTATTTTAGATATAAAGAACCACCAACAAGCCCCAGCCAGCTGAAATATAAAAAACAACTTTGTATAGAATGGATGGCTTACATACAACATTTTACTTAATTTTAGATGTAATTATAAGTAAAGCTGATAGTTGATGAAATCCTCAACTGTCACAATGCCTGATTAACCTTAGTTGTCTGATCTTGTTTTATAAATACAGACGCTTCTTCTATATAGAAGATTGTTGCATGCACAGACTATGCCGTACTGTTGGCAAGTCATGCAGCACTCACCGACCATGGCTATGAGAGTTTCACGCAATTCCCAGGTGCATTTATTTCTCTAACTAGTCTCAGGTTCCCATTTGGAGCTGGGTGGACTCAGGGACACCCTTGACCCCGGAAACAAATCTCTGCCTTAATGGAGATTCAAACCCATTATCATCGGTACACCAGCCGAGCACGCATGCCACTTGACCACCATTATCATTTTTAATGAAATGAAGAAAATTAATGTTTTGCTGGTTCACTTTCTTTTCAAAGCCCATGAATACTGATTAAAAATTTCAAAGATGTATGAAGATAAGAATTCATCACACTTACTCAAACATATGACTGCTACTCACCCTGATAGAATTCATCACATTTACTCAAACATATGGCTGATACTCACCCTGATAGAATTCACATCATCAGAATAATCCATTGGTTGACAGATCAGAATAAATCCGCTGACAGTCCATGAGGACATGACAAACTGAAAAAAAAAGTCCATTATAAAAAAAGCAGTGTTTAAATAAAAATATTAAAACAAAGTAATGAAAAGTAAAAGGTAAGAAATTTAACAGAGATTAAATGGTATTACTGAGGTGATTCTGGAAAATAAGAGCAACTACCATCACAATAAAAGAGAAAAGCTGATTAATAACTAATATTTTTATAAGCGGGAGTAAGCTCCCCAACATTTTTTTGTATAATGGTACATAACAGTAAAGTTGTCTTTGTGACATTATTATTTGAGCAAGATATTAATTTTTGAAAAAGGACCCATCTAAAAAACAGAATGTATGTCTTTATATCCTTTATGAATTACTACACCATTTATACGATCCCCATGAAACTTTGGGAAGTTGTTAACTACACTCCCACAAAAGTTACTGGCAAAATCTTTTTAAAAATTACCAGTCATTAGGGGCCCGAAAATGTGCACTCCCAGGAAAATCGGGTTGAGAACCACTTCTGTGAAATTCTAACTATGCAAAACTGGCTCTGGATAAATTAAAACTCACCTCATATAACATGTAAGCTGAGAGAATAACAAGGCAAAAGTTGTAGACTATCAATATTCCCTTTAGGTCAAATGGCTTCACATTCTTCATGTATTTCTGGCCTTGGGTGATTATGGCTAAATACAAGGTCACTAAGGCAAGGGTGGGCAATGGGGAGCTCATCAGAAGCCAGTCAGACACTCTGTTATCTGAATATAACATTTAATGTTGATACTAATGATAATAATATTGCCACTGCCTTTGGCATGAGACTTTGTAGAGTTAAGGACAATACTGTTTAATGTAATCATATGCTGCCGGTGAAAATGCTAACCTCATTGGGCTCAAAGATTTTTCGGCATCAACTTTTCTGAGTTTAACATTTTCTATGGTTCAACCAATATTTACACATTACATTCAACACAGGGCTGTCTAGCCTATTATATTATATTATTCAACCTTAGTTGGCTTCAAAGCCCTATTATGTAACATAGAAGCAGCCACTATGGTTGTATTACAAATACCACATAAATTCCAGACAGGAAGTGCTACAAATTTCACTAACTCTAGTCTATCCCTGTCCAAAATTTAAGGCATAAAGCAGGGGTGTCCCAAGTCCGGCCTGAGGGCCAAATTCAGTCTGCGTTAGAATTTTAACTGGCCTGCGGCCTCATCTTAAATAATTAATTGACCAGCTGATTTTTTCTATAGCTCTGATATTATATTTGTAAAGAAGCCGAAATTACACACTTTTTGAGTATAAAATGCAGTTAAAACAAAAATTTGCAAACACTGATGAGCTTTTATTGTTTAACCCCATTTACATTGATTTTAAAAAGACGATAAGTTACGTGCTGTTATGTGTACAAAATTCAATGACATCCAATAGCCGATTCGTTGATATATATTTTTTTTCTGGCTTGCATAAGGAAATTAATGTAGTGTCGGACGGGCCCCCATGTCATAACCCTGACAGTCTGTGCACTTAAAATTTTAAGAAAGTTTAACATCATTATTTTTTTTTTACACAAAATATATTTTGCCCTAGTTATATATTAACACATTTTATTCATTTCAAGGTATTTTGTATAAAATACCGATCTTTATTCTATAAATCGGCTATTGTTTATCCATTTTTAATTATATCTAATTTTTGAATTAAATATTTTTGAAGTCTCTATAACCTCTATAATCCCTCTAGTATTTTTCTCTAATTTCTACAAAAAATATTCTTACAAGGCATGTACAAAGAACAGTAATATAATAAAAAAGATTGTAACTCAGTCTCATGACATGCCATTTTTGTTTATTTTAATCTGGCTTTACTTTATGGAATATGTCCCTCTTTGCAAAATGTTTAGACAACCCTGGCATAAAGCAAATGTGTTAGCAAGGATTTATCTTTTTTTAAAAAAAATCAATAATTATAAGATTGGTAATAATTATATTCATACCTGGTTTTGGCATCGTAATACTGTAGAAATTTCTAAAAAGGAAATCCATTTTTAAATATGTTTCCTATTCCTAGCTCCTCTGCATATTAGGATGACAAAATTTGTGTTGTCAGGGAAATTTATACTGAAATAAATATGCTCAAGCCTTTATCAAGAATTAATTATCAATATTAATTCTAAGTTTATTAATTTCAGGAAATGTCTTCAAAGGACAGAAATATCAATTAAAGTTATCATAATTTAAAATGAAATAATAAACAATCATTAGCTTCATTATTAATATTGATATTATGTAAATTCAAATGGGATAATTTAAAAATGCAATTATAAAAACACAAATAAATTGTGTCAAGGATAGTTTAATTCACCTAACACTTTATTGAAGACTACAGTCTAAAGCTATGTGATGGTATTTTACATAATTATATATATCACATATACAGGGAGTCCTAGAGTTAAGACGATCCCGACTTACGCTATTTCCCCAACCCCCCCCTCCCCCCAAATTAAAAAAAAAAATTAAAAAATTATGCCTTATTTTGTATTTTTTATGTTTTTAAACAACTTTTTTTCACGTGGTAACTTTTTGTTTTCTCTTCTTAAAAACTTATTATGTCATAAAATCCTTTTACGCTACAGGCGCGCGGCAGAAAGAATACACTTTGTTGTGTTGTAGGGTGAGCAAGACGCTCAGGCTCTGTACTTGTGCCATTTTGGTTGTTAACACTGTCTCTCTCTCTCATGTTTTTTAAAAAAAACTTTTTTTTCATGTGGTAAGAAATTTTTTTCTTTATAATTATGTCATTAACTGTACCCTTTTGTTATAGCACTGTACGCTCAGTACTTTATACACACACATATATATATTAGGGCTGCGGAAATTAATGATCACTTTCTTGATTAATTGTTTAAAAATTCTAACCATTAAATTATTTTTTAACGATTAGTCGACCCATCACTTACAAAAAGTTGGAATTCAAAAAGTGAAAAAAAATAAGTAAAAAATAGTGGCCAATAAATAATAAGTTTCTTGGTGTTTATATGAGCATTTTGGTTTTTAAACTATTGACTTGACTGACGGGAATGTTAAAAATGTTGATAAAGTTTGCCTACTTATCAAACCAAATGAAAAGCGTATTAAGCTAATGGCAGTAATGGAGTCTGACTCAAAGACAGAAAATGACAACAGCTCTTCTAACAAATTACTGCGTTACAAAATGGAGATGAACGCTACTGAATCCAAAAACACTATACAATGATTGAAACTTAATGAACACTGATATCCGATAATGTCATTCATTGCCAAGACTGTTTTGTGCATACCAGTTATCTCAGTTCCATTATTCAGCTCGGCTGGTTATATTTTCCATTAGACCCGCTCATCACCTGAACCAAATAATGTCAACACTCTTGTCTTTATGAGTAGTTGGTTAAAAGATGACATATAAATTAATGAGACATTTCAGTGTTTTTTTAGATTTTCAACAAGAATGTTTAATAAGTGTTACTTATGATATTATTTTAAATTTTTTGGCTGTAATCAAAATTAATTAATCATTAAATTTTGAAAAGTTAACGATTAAATTTAAATTAATCATTAACAGCCCTAATATATATANTATATATATATATATATAACGTTCCGCTTAACGCTGAAATTCAGGTCACAATGTTTGTTAAGAGCAGATCAAGGTCATGACCAGAGGACTCCCTATATATGCATATAGTTCCTAAACCACTGGTTCTGCAATGTTGTTTTTTTTGCCAGAAAGAGTTGACTGAGCCCAAATGAATAAGGGATATATGAATGATAAGAATACCTAACAATTTCATGTTAAATAAATTCATTATTTACAATATGTAAGTTACATTTTTTGTTGTTGAAATCTAACTAGGTAAACTTAAAGCAATGAAATTATCTTTTGTTACACATGATATAAGGTTTTTAATTGAATTGAGTGTCCAAAGATATAGAACATATCATTAGATAGAAGTCATGTGAACTCCTAATGGTCTATTGTCAAATGAATACTGGTGCTCTTCTAAGGCTAAGAATAATTAATACTATCTACCTTAAATTTTTTTGGTGATTTCAAATATTTCAATTTACTGGATTTCCTGAAAAATATAAAAAAAATCATGTTAAGCCTGGTCCCTTTTTGGACTCAGGACGTGTTAGCGCATTTTCGTATTATGTATCAGTACTTATGTTAGATATCAGCATTATGTAGTTATCAGTAATTGTGTTTAGATTTTAGACATATTTTTATGAATTTTTAGGAACTCTTGTGTGTTGGTGGTGGTAGGAACTCTTGTGTGTTGGCGGTGGTAGGAACTCTTGTGTGTTGGTGGTGGTAGGAATTCTTGTGTGTTGGAGGTGGTAGGAACTAAGCTTGTTAACGGTTAACCGGTTAGCCGGTCCTCAGACCAGCACCGGTCATCTTTATTCAGGACCGTAGGACCGTGTAACCCAAAAGAAAAAAAAACAAAAAACAAAAAACTAGCGATAACGTAGTGAAAAAAAACTAGTGAAAAAAACAACACAAGCGGTAACGCGCCTCTCCCTTTCGCTTTGTCGCGGTGAGTAAAAGCGATACCAAGATCCAGCTGCAGTGGTTAGTTGTCGAGCCAATGTGACTGTACGAGAACTAACACATTGCGCGTTTGATGTTAACACTCGACGCTATGGCGGATTAAGGGGGGGGGGCTGAACGGGCTAAAGCCACGGGCCCCCGACGGTTTAGGGGCCCCCAAACTTTTTATATTTTATAATAAAAGTGTACAAAAGTTTGCACGAACCCTTGAAAATATAATAAATTAATTAATACTATCTATACAACTTATCGCGTTCAGACATGAAAGTATTGATAGTACTTAATAATCGAAAAACTTTAATTGATTCACTTCGCATGATATAAAATATAGTTTATATTTTTAAAATTTCCCATTTCGAGAAGTTCCGCTGGCCGTGTGGGTATAGTACTTGCTCGTGGGGCTATCGGTGACGGGTTCCATTCCCAGCAAGGGCATATATTTTTTTTTCTTTTCACACTCAATTATAACTACCGCGAACACATCAAACAGTTATTTCTTCGTGTTAGTTTTTTTTTTTCATTATTAAAATTTAGTTACAGTCTTATATTATCTGTTAACAATCATTTTATTTTAAGAATGCTGGCTGGATAGGCCCCCCCCCCCGTTTGATTGCAGCCCAGGGCCCCGTGCAGTCTTAATCCGCCCCTG